>OMPJ01015298.1:0-12760 GCA_900312935.1 Carapus acus | reverse complement strand
AATTATTGAGGTAGATGTCAAGTGTGTGTGTGCCTGTGTGCATGTGTCTGTGTGTATTTGTGTGTGTTTGCTGGTCCCCATTGGACCCCCATTGATCGCACGCTCAGGCCGTTTGTGTGCTCGCCATGAGCGCTGAAGGTGTGAGTCGTTTCCTCCTCGTGTTTCTTTCTGTCCTGTGGGACGGCGGTTGGATCCTAATGAGCCTCTGTCTGACGCCACGGGCAGGGAGGCAGTGTGTGTGGTTGGTGTGTGTGTGTGACGCAGTTGTTGGTGACTTACAGCTTCACTGTGTCTGGGCGGCTTTGGAACGTGTTTGGCTTTAAAGCAGCAGGTGGTGTCCCAGCTTCTGGCTGCTGGGATTTTTACTTATGCATCTGTGCAGTGAGGACTCTCTGTGCTCTCTGTGGGTCGTTAACTAACGAGAGGAGTGTGAACTTTTTTTTCTTAAACTAAGCCACTAAAAGTTCTTAAAATGAAGAAAAAAAAAGTCCACTCAATCAGGAAAAAGCTATGAAATGAGCACAATATCTGTGATGCATCATAACAGAATCAAGCTAAACATGGAACAATGTCAAATAACGCAAGTCATTCCAGAAAGAGCTGAAAATTCCAAATATTTCAGAGTGACGTTGTGTGGAACCAACGCCACAAACATTTACATTTGTTTAGTTTGCTTGTGTGATGTTCAAAAACTACTATTGGCTTAACAAATGATTTGGAGACAATGGTTTGGAGCAAAAATCTTGCTACTACTAATAGCTTGCAAACTAGCTAATTAGCCAAACTAGAGATCGGAACTTCAGCCAATGTCAATATTTCCTTGTCAAACCTATTTACCAAGCAAACGTGTTTAAGTTCATAAATGTTTTTTTTAAGGCAAACATGAACCCCAAAAACGACCAAAATGAAACATTATTCTCTCCAGATTTTTTCCCCTCATCGAAATCACCGACAGGGGGAGACACCGTCACCACCACGTTATTTCACCACGCGCGTCACTGATGACTTCAACGAAAGATTCTCCAAAAATAAATGAAGCAAAGCTCCGTATCCCCGGGCTGAAGTGACCCTTTCCCGCCGCTGAGGGGCGTGTCTCGGTGCCCTCCCCTCCAACCCCACATTGCGTCTCATCCACTGTCTGCGGGCCGCCAATCTTGCGAAATATTCCCGGAAAACAACAACTACAACTGGGTGTGACTTTCAAAATTATAGCCCAGGAAAGTGTACAGTCTATCATGCATCTTTAAATTTGAAAGGGCTAACCGGAAGTAGTACGTATGTATATTTTTGGACTTGATATCAAGAATTGCAGGTGGAGCAACTCAGCCTGGGCTGCTCACATCTGTCTTGGAGGAGAGGAAGCGGGGAGGGAATCCGGCGTTTTCCACCCGAGACGCGGAAAAAAAATAAGAAAAACAAAGGACAGAGTAAGAGAAACCCCTTGGTCGCAACTTGTTTTCAGCCTTTCTCCCTCCGGGATTTTTCTGTATTTCCCATAATTCTGGAAAATAATTCCGTGTGGGATTGCTGCAGAAAAACAACACAAGTAAGGAGTTTCTCCTCTTTCTCGCAGCGCTGGAACGAGTGTGTGTGTGTATCTGTGTGCGTGCGTGCGTGTGTATTTAGAGATGTGGAGATTCTCCTCTGTTGTAGCACAGTGATAGGTGCATGAGAAACACACACACACACATACACACACGTTCCGTGTGATTGGCAACTGTTGGCTTTGTTGCGTTTAAACGGATCTTGACAGCTGCGGAGGAATTTTGTTTCTATTCTCTATCTCCGGTTGTTGTTTCCTCGGTGCGTTTGGACGGTTTGAACAGGGGGGTTAGGGGTGCGGGACACGCTGAACCCAGTGGAAGAGGACAACACACACGTACACATTCACACACACACGCAGATGGTGGTTGGAGTGTGGGAATTCTGCAGAAATCCCGGTGGTGCTGTTGAGGACATAAAGTCGGTTTGGTGGATTCGTGAAGCTCTGACAGGTTCGCTGCTCTTCGCCCCGAACCCCAGATAGAGAGAAAAAAAACAGTCCGGCGACTTAGTTTTGGAAAAATAACTAAAAACATCTCAAACCACGGGCTCATAAATGCGTTATCAACATAGGTTTCTCTCTCTCTCTCTCTCTCTCTCTCTCTCTCTCTCAAACTCTCCGTGTCTGGGTTTTTCCGTGTTTATTTTCCGTGTGTAACGCAAACGAGGCCACCGGGCTTCACTTTTTTGGCTGTTGGCGGACAGCACGAAGGCATTTCCTCTATGCTCTCCAAGGAGAGGGATGGAGAGAGAGATAGAAAGAGGAAGAAAGACAGGGAGAGAGAGAGAGACTGAAAAAGGAGAGGAGGGGGCGTCTCCGTCTCGCTTCCAAATCTTCCAAATTTTTTTCTTTTAATATGATCGCCGCGGTGTGTGTCGAGAGTACACGCTCACGTAATAGTGCTGTGTGTGTGTGTGTTTTGCGCACTGTATCACTGCGACTCCCACGCCACCTTGTCGCCAAACGGCCACTGGGGCGCGTAACGGGCGCCGCTCTCCAAAGCCCCCCTAAACAAGAAGAGGGGAACAAATACGGCTCGGTAAAGAACGAGAGAGGCAAAATGTAGGGGTATAGGGCGATCGGACACAGAGGAGGGCGTATGTGTGTGTGTGTGTGTGTGTGTGTGTGTGTTCAATTTAGACAATTAAAGCAGCTCGCAGGCGGGATGAACGCACACGGAGAGAGAAGCAAAGGCGAGGAGGGGGCGGGTTGTGGGGAAAAGGGGATGAGGAGGGAGGGGAAGAGAGAGAGAGACCCGATGAGGAGTCAGGAATGAAGCTCTCCATCAAACATATTGAGGAGATCATCACAATTTCACAATAAAAGCCCCATATCCTGCCACGTTGTGCCACATCCTGTTTGTTTATGGAGAGCAAAGCAGCCCAACTCGGCTGGGCGGTGTGTGTGTGTGTGTGTGTGTGTGTGTGTGTGTGTGTGTGTGAGAGGTCAGAAATGTGCAAAGTCATGTGACGTCGGCACCTGTGGAGCTCAAAAGAAGATTGCCTGTTTTCAGTGACGTGATTGGCCCAGGGTGAACACCACCAGTCATGGTGGCGCTTAGTCACCTGACAAGGGCGGCTAAGCTGAGGTGGCTGTGAGATCATTTAGACATGCTGAAGGTTGCTGGCTCCATTCCCAGCCCTCCTGCAGTAGTGGTGGAGGTGCCCTTGAGCAAGACATCCTCTATCTTGAACACCAAGGCATCACTCTTTTTAATTGTGGTCATTTTTGTTAGTTTACTCTCATAAAACTCTCTAAATTGTACTCATTCCCTTGCTGTTCCTTCATCATCTTTGCCCCTCCTCTTACTCTGCACTTCCATTACGTCAGGGAAGGAAAAAAAATAAAAGGGGCTGCAGCACAAAACATAAACAACTGGTCTCTACAGTGTCGTCGGCCTTTCAGCTAATTGGAATTAGCTAAATACGTTTTAAACTGTGGAGACAGACGCCCTCCAAACCTGTGTGTTCAAGTGCAAAAGAAGCAGAGTAGTTCCACTCTTGTTGGCGGTGCAGTTCTACTCTTGTTAGCAGTATGTCGGACTTCACTGGACTCTGCTTTCTCACGAAAGCCAGTAACTTTGTACTGTTTGTTGTCCACCAAAAAAAAAAGGGGGAAAAAAAATCACGAGTCCTGGGCTCCATCTTTGTTCCCGGCCTTCGGACTGAACGCCCAGCATGACTTGGTGCCACGTGGAATGTGAGTCTGATGTGCGTGTGTGAGTACTTCGACTTCACCCAGTAACTCCATCTGTCTTTTCACATGCTCATCAGGGGAGAGGGGGACGCTGATGGAGGTCCTATCTCACCTCCATCGAGGCTCCCTCTCTTCCTGCCGAGAGCGAGAGAAATTGGAGGAGGAGAGGAAGAGAGGGGGGAGCGAGTAATCTCCCTGTAATCCCTCGCTCGGCGGCTAGGAGAGCAATCTGCCTCATTAACTCGCTCCTCTGCCGCTCTTATCCGTCTTCCTCCCGTCCATCCATCCGCCATCCGCCCGCCGAGTGGAGGAGAAGAGGGGTTAAAGGAGCTTAAGGGGTGGGGGAAGTGGGGGGAAGAAATCAGAGACTTGCATAAGAAAGGGGGAGGAAGTGTAATGGGAAGAGAAACCATTTCCTCCTCCTCCTCCTCTTCCTCCTCTTCTTACTGCTGGAGACATCCATTTTGGAACAGAGGGGTGAGGAGGGGAGGCGTGACTTGCTCCCCCTCCCCCCTCTCTCACCATCATTTCTTCCCACTGTCATTCAGCTACTGCATCTTTCTCCCGCTATTTCTCTCCCCCTCCCCCCCACTCTCTTTCCGTCTCTTCCCCCTTAAAATGATGCATTGGGGACGTGGGAGACAGACTGCTAGACGTCTCGCCGTCTTCTCTGTGTCGGGGCGTCCTGGGTCGGGAGGGGGCGGGGAAGTGAGAGAGGAGTGGAGAGATGGAGAGAGGGAGGAGGAGGAGGAGATGTTTTGGTTTATCATCGATCCGATCAGATTTCCTCCCTTCCTGCTGTGGATCCGGGCGTCCATGTCAGGACGAATGTCCGTCTGTCCCTCATCACATCTGTCCTGACGTTGACTTGGAGCACCTCGCCAAAACTGCTCCTTGGTATTCAAACAGGCAGCCTTAACCCTTCATCTTGTTACGTTTCCCCACCTGTCGTGCGGAAAATTCCTGCAACAAATCACTAAGTAGTGCTTGAGAATTTGTGTATCAGAGGGATTTCTGTCCCCTCCCCCTCTCTGCCCTCCTCCTCCTTTATACCTTCCTCCTCCTTCTTGCCCTCCACCCCAGAAAAGAAAACGCTGCCTTGCATCTACATTAATGAAGCTCCCCTTTGAGTGCCTGATTGAGAGTATTTGCATTTCCGTATCGCTTCTCCCTTTTTTTTTCTGTACAGTGAAACCAGAGAATCAAATGGTCATTAAACGCCACTTTGTCTTCTCTCCTACGAGCTTTTAGCCTCCGACGGAAGAAAATAAATCCACCTCGAGCGTCCGGCATTGCTCCTGTTCCACCTGTCTTCCTGCTTCCTGCTCCCGCCGCTGTTTCCTTTCCACATTTTCACTTTTTTTTCCGGATGGATCTCTTTAGCACACGCCACTGAGCTGTTTAACCTAAATTACTCCAGCGCAAAGGCAGCTGCTGCTGCTGCTGCCGCCGCTTCCTCCAGGTTTATAAATATCCAGGCTCCGCCTCCTTGTTTAGAAGGACACGTACGCGGACAAAACAAGCTGGTGTCACCCCGGCGGCGGTGGCGGCCATGATGTATCGTGTTCACCTGCAACCTGAGGATGCTCCTGCGGTTGTAAACACGGGTGGGGGTTTTTTTCTTACTTTTTTTTCTCTTTTTGCTCTGAACAGCCTGTAGAAAATCAAGTATGGATACCTTTTGCCCAATTTTGATTTTATAATTCATCTACTGTATCTCAAATATCAACTCAAAAGATGTATCTAAAATAGCATTGCATATTCTGAGGTGTGGATTGGTGCACTGTCTTTGGAGCAGTGTGCTGCTCTGTGATGGAGTTCGGCTTTCCCTGCCTTGCTCAAAGGCACTTTTGTCATTGTGCACGGAGAGGAGTCTAACTTTTCCTACATTTGCCTCAGTTGAGTTTGATTTTGAACACCAAAGAGCGCAACTTTGGGCTGGAAGTGTACAATTGGTGGGTCGGGGGTGTGATAATGTGTGTAAAAGTGTGAGTCTGTGTCGACACGCCAGGGTCTGTGAATGGAATTGACTTGAAAGTGGAACAGGTTGTGTAACAGGGATTCTGTGTGGAGAATAAACAGATAAGCAAACAGAATAGTTGGTGTCAGTTCTTTTTTTCGTTTTTCTTTTTTTTCCATGTTGCTAATTGAAGTGAGGGTGTTAGCGGCTAATCCGCCTGCTGTGGGAGATCCACCACACCTCGCCACTTCTGCTGCAGCATCACATTATTCGCACAACGGTCCTGCGGCCCGAAGTCTGCACAGCTGCATCGTTTTTTTGCTTGTTCATTTATTTGTCTGTTTTGCCGTGAAAGACAAAGATGGCAGACGCGTCTCCCTCTTGGCCCCCCGGGCCGTTGAGGATCACGTGGCGAGAGACGCGAGATAATCCCGACACGTGATGACCTTACGAGAAATAAATACGTTCATTGATTGCAGAAATAGAAAAGGCGCCGCGTGTCTTTCTGTTCCCGCGCTCTAGGGGACACGGGGATTATTTGTGTATGTGTGTCTGTGTGGGGTGTGGGGGGAATTAATTTATCCTGTGGTCAGTGAAGCGAGCCATGGAAAACGTCTTGTTACCCCACCCACCACTGAATCAAGGAACAAAATAGTTTTGGTGGTCTGGAGGAGTGTGTGTGTGTGTGTGTGTGTGTGTGTGTATTCACTCATCACCACTGTGCCACGCCGCTCTTATCGCCACTTGAATGAAACTTTTTTTCTTCATTTTTTTTCTCCATTATTTTCCTTTGATTTCTATCTTGCCGTCAGCCGGGTGCCATAAAAAAACAAAATAAAGCAGAGAAAATACTGCAGGTGTTTCTGCGAGTTGAGCACACATCGGAGACTCGATACTGCCCCGCCTCGGTTTATCCTTCTCTTGGCAACCCCCCCTCCTTCTTTCCCGGTGTCTTAGACGGTATGGAAAGTCTGTACTGCTACTTATACGGGAGTCAGGGAGCAAGAGGCCGACCGAAAGTGTTTTGTTGTTTTGCGTTCTCCCTCCTCCCGGTGGATGACGCCCACCTGAGCAGCAGCAGAGCAGCACTCACAGCTCCAAGTGTCCCTCAGGCTAACGGCGGACGAGGAGGAGGTGGAGCTCAGGGAAGTGGGCGGGATGAAGTCACATGACCTGCGTATACATAAAACAAGCCCCTTCATTAAAACTACGTTCAGCAATATTGTTCATTTTGACATACTTTGTCAACTCAGAGGGAAATTGTCTTTCAGGGTTTGCTGCAGCCTCGGTAGGCCATCCCACAGAGTACCTTGCTCAAGGGCACTGTGTCCTCTGTGTACTCTTTGTCCTCCTCTGGTTTTATCATTATGGGGCTTTGTGGTGCCTTGCGTGTTACACCCACATGTGTTGAGCCTACCTGTTGAGTGGTGTTTGACCGGAGGTGAGGGGATGGGGCTCTTGACCAGTCGCCGCTTTTCCCAACCCTGTGTGTGTGGCAGGGGTCATGATATTGAGAAATGGTCCAACTCTTCAGCTTCTCCTTTTTTTTCTTTATCTTCTTTGTCCTCCCTATTGGGCAACAGCCATAGACGCCTATTCTGAGGGCCACAATGCCCACTTCACTGCAGAGAGGGAAAAGGGCTCTTGTTGGTACAATGGGTCCTCTCAGAGAGGTGAGGAAGCGGGTCCGACACCTTTCTCGCCGTCGATTCCATGAGTGGCCAGCAGGGGCAGAAGGTGGAAATCACTGCTGTTTACCTCCCATCTCACCCGCTCCAGGCCTGGGTGCTGACCGCTGACACTGCCGCTTCCCAGGTGGACTGCTGCCGGGCGCTCCTATTGGCTGGCCGGCTCTCGCTGCCGTAATGACGGTCCCCCTCCGCCTGCGCGTCTTGTTTTCCCGGTCCCGTTGCGTTTCTGAGGGATGAAATCGAGCGGCGCTCGCTCCCGCTTCCTGCTGACGCGGCGCGTCGGGGCGGCGAAAATGAGTTTTTCCTGTCGCACTGGCCCCGTTCTGCCACCTCGCCGGCAGCAGCAGCCCCGCCTGGAGAGAGACAGAGACGGAGACAGACGGTGTGTGTCCCACTGTCCCGTTGCCTCGGTCTGGCCTGCTGACTAAATTCACGCTCACTCCTCCTCCTCCTACATCTTTAAGCAGCTTCGGCCACATTTTCTCCACCAGTCTCGATACAGGATTCTTTTGTTTATTTCATTCGTTGTTGCTACATTTTCACATTATCCTATTAACACGTTGTAGTGTCTGTTCTCAACAAGTCACAACGACGCTTAACTGGCCCGCAGAGAACACGATGAAAACGATTTAAGAGACAGAAACTGACTGATTGAGATGTGACACCACAGCTTCTAGGCGCAAACGAGCGGAAAAAGGCAAAACATTTGTGCGTGAGTGTTTGTTTCACTGTAATTTAGTTCCAGCACCTGCAGATCTCCAACCTCCCTGAACGAGGTGCAAGGTGATTGTGGAGTGACTGTGGGACCGGGTTCACTCCTTTCTATCAAAGAGTGCTAATTATTCTGGGGTTCCAGGGCCCACCAAACATCCCAGCATTCCTCAGTGTTTATTCTCCTCCGCGCTGCTACACTCCATTAATTTGCCTAGACTGCTCGCCCCCCTCCCGTCCCAGTCCACCACCACCCCTTGCCTCCTCACACCCACCACCGCCAGCACATATACACACACCTGCATTAATTCTCGTGACTCTGATTGGACTTTCCAGCAGGGTACAACGAGTTTTATGGTGTGGAAAACTGGTGTGTGTGTGTGTGTGTGTGTGTGTACGTGTGAATGATGGCGTACAAAAAGATTTATTTGCATGGCGTGTACCTCTGTGGCTACATCCCCACCGCTGCTCTCCTTCTCTTTTTGTCCTAGAAAAGAACTCCTTCACACCTCCTCCTTCCTCCTTTTCATCTCCAAAGCTCACGCCTGACAGAGATTCTGTCATGGATGTCATTTTTTTCCCCCTGTGTGTGTGTGCGTGTGTGTGAGCGTGAGTGTGCGGACACGCACGCGCACCTGCGCTGGGATGCGGCAGCAGCGAGGGATGAAAATGGCCGGCTGCTCCATCGTGTCATAAAACACTTGATCGCGCCTCGTGTCCTCCAGGTGTGTCTCCTTCCTCCCAAACTGGAGAGGCTAAATTACCTCCGGGCCTGAGTGAGCTTGTCTCTCAGTACGTGACGGACGAGATGAAGCCGCTCAGCGTTTGGCTTGTCAGGATGGGGTCGGAACGTGCGGACATCGAGATACGTTTTTTTTTTTATGTTTGTTTGTTTTGTTTTGTTTCTTGGAGATTGCAGCTGTCTTTGTTTAGAGCGACAGTGCAGGAGAAGCCCGAATACAAAGACGGAGGCCGATTTCCTCCAAAGCACATCTCAGAAAAGTCTTTTTGACAGTCCGGCCTCCTTCACGCCATTATCGGCAGGCAGCTGGATAGTACAGTGTTTAAGACCGATGACTGTGACACAGGGGTTCAAACCCCGGTCCGGCCGAACATCCAGTAAGGGTCCTTAGGCAAGACCCCTAATGGCGATACGCCTACCTGCAGAGGTGCCCTGTACCTCTGCCCTAAACCCAGCTCAGGGGCGCTTCAGAAAGAGGCAGCCCCTTTACTTTCCTCCGTGTGAGCTAAAGAGTGAAAACAACGAATTTCCCTCCAGGGATTAATAAAGGGTACATTATTATTATTATCATTATTATTATCGATCCACAGTCGCTCTCTTGTCGGCTCGTTTCTTCGTTCGCTGCTCGCGCACCCGTTAGCCCGGCCCGCTCCGCTAAGACTCCGCCAGTCCCTGTCGCATGAAGTGAGGGATTCTCTCCCTCCATCGGCGTCGGCACGCTCTCTCCCCTCGTCTTCTTTGGGTCTTTCCCGCTGCTAAGAGATGTTCCCCGGATTGTCTCACCGCGCGTAGCGTCTCTGCGGTCCCACGGGCCTTTGTTTGGACTTCCAAAATAGTCCCATCAGCACTTTGAGAGGCATCCATTATTAATGGCAGCAGTCATTGTGGTTCTCTTGTTGCTGATGTCGGACCGCATTAAGCGGGACGGTAAGATTGGCGATTCCCGTGGGGAAAAGCTATTTTCATAATCTTCCGGCCGCATTCATATTCACCGACGGAGCCCTCGACAGCCACGGAGAGGAGTTTGACCTTTTCTAAGACATCCAATCGCACTGAATCATTACGCGCCTTATGCTCACTTTTATATCTTACCAAAGCCAAACAAAGCTACCTCACACAACCTCATTTACACCCAGTGATCTTTCCTGCTTTTTATTGCAGTTTAGTGCACAACCTGATTCTGCAGAAAGCCTTGCTGTCTGATAGATATAGCAAAGTTTGCCCTCCGAGTAAATGTACAGTAGATGTTACTCAATCAGTCCGTGTGTTAGATGTAGTGGTTTCACATCGAAGTATCACTAAGTTTCAGACGACTGTAAAAGGCATTGGTTTGTGCATTTGTTCCTCTAACCGAGACACGTCTGCATGTTTCTGTCATTGAATCATCCCTCACCATTCACTGACCACGTCAGCTCTGAAAAGCAAGAATTTCTTGCCTTGACAGGAGATGGGAATCAGATTTCATAGACTTATTTCGATTCAAGGTTGTGTTGTCGTCAATATTAACGCATGATTAAGATGCTGACATTGTGTTGGTAGCTACTGGATTATCAATCTTCTTAAAGCTCTTAATAATACTTACAGATGGCTGTGGATGTGTTTGTGTGAAATCTGTTTTCACTACACGTTGCACATTTAATTTTTTAGCGATGTGATGTATATCTTTGGCATTTTCACAATATTCACTCACTCTGGCTGTAAAACAGGCTTATGTTAGTGCACTATATCATTGATGGAGAGAAGTTAACACTTAATGATTCGACATTCCCCTCAAATCGGTGTGTTGAGGAAGTGTGTGAGAGCGCTGCGAGACTGTGGGAAATGAAAATTTTATTAGCTCAAAAGGATTTTGACTTGACATGAACTCATGCTGTTATAATGGAAACAACCCTCCCGCTCTGCTTTGATACTTCCAACCTTTGGACTTAACCTGCAATCAATGGCATACATTCCAAAAGAATTATTTTCTGAGGTCAGACTTAATCATTACTTCAGTCTAGCACCTCAGGTCTGTGACCTTAATGAAACTCTTCACTTGCCTAGACACTGGAAAATAAGAGTGAAAAGTGAAAGTCTTTAGGTCTCAGCACGTCAGGTCAAATGACGTGAGTGGAGGAGAGAATGTGGTATCACATCTTTTCTTTCTGTGTCAGTTCGGTGCTGGAACACGAGTGTTCATCTTAGAAGACACATTAGCAGAAGTGGGGTTGGATTCAGTGGCACTTAAGCGCACATGTAAACAGGCTGACAGCGGTTTACGCCGTGCATACCGAGCAGCCGGCGCTGACGGTAGAGCCGCGTCCCAGATTCATCACCTTGGACAGCTCCCCCATCCGCGGCCCGCTGTGTCCTCGCTCTCACTAACTCGCACGGACTCGGTTGAGTCGCGAGTGGGTGAAGCTCTCCAAGGTGCTGATCACCCCCAGACTCCAGAGTTGACCGTGGATCTGCAGCTACCTCCTCACTTTTTGTGAAGCAATTGATTCCGTGGGAGACGCAAAACCTGGTCAACACAGACAGCCCACAGCTCTGCCTTTTGGATGATCAGTAACTCGGATAGCTTCTTTCGCACCACTCAGCCTCGGTCTGTGGGTGTGTGCATTTGTTGCTGGTATTTCAGCACCAAAGCTGCTCTGGACAGCTCTTTTCGAAAATACTGCTGCCCTGGCTTTTTATGATGGATTAGAGGAGAGAGTGTGTCTGCTTGTAGTGGGGTGGTGTATGTGTGCGCATGTGTGTGTGTGTGTGTGTGTGTGTGTGTGTGAGAGAGAGAGAGAGAGGGAGCGAAAGCTCAAACTGGACACTTTCGATACCCTCCCAATATATCTCTTTCCTCTCAGCAAAATTCAGACCCCATCTGGTGCCGTAGTTGTCTCACTTTTTCCTTAGTTTTGACTGTTTTTTTTTCATAGTGGAGACATTGTCCTGGTCAGGGAAGTAAAAAACCTCCAGACAGCCCAGTAAGGCCTCTTTCAGCGAAAGTGGAAGTACAGCGAACAAGGCTGTGTGTGTGCGTGTGTGTGTGTGTGTGTGTGTGTGTGTGTGTGTGACTGTTGATGTCTACTGCTTCCTGTTTTATTAATTATTGACTTGTGTGAAGCCAGTGGGAAGGGTTTGTGGCCCTTGTGGGATTACACAACAATGATTATAGCTGATTTACAGCCGCGCGTCCTTTTAGTGTTGAGATTGCACAGCCCTCTCTCTTTCCCTCCCTCTCCCCTCTCCCTTTCTCTGCCAGTCTCTAGTCTCTCTTACACTCCTACCTCACACAAAACACGCTTTTCTGAATCCAGACTTCAGAGCAGTGTAGTCGATGATTAAAGAACAACAACCCACAAATCCCCCCATGCCCCCCTTTTCTTACTGTACTGCATAAAAGTTGTTTTGCAGACCTGGTCAAATCCTGATTTTGCCGTATAATACTAATTCTAGGACCCTCAGTGGTGGGTCAGTACATTAGCAGTGTTTTCAATAAATCCGTGTCAGGGCACGTTTTACTGATGTAGAGGTGTGAAGGGATGGTTGTGCACAAGGTGTCAAAACAGTGATAGACTGTAAATATGCTCCTATGTGGGGACGCACACAGTCGGGCATACATCGAGTTTTAATCACAGCCTATGTGCAATAGCTGGCATTGCATTTATATGGAGGAAAACAACAATTACACTATCATGCAAACGCAAACCATTGTGGTGGATCATATTCTAGAGATCATTTCTAGAGTATATCCTACCGGTATATGTCTGATGAGAGTGTGTGTGTGTGTGTGTGTGTGTGCGCCTGTGTGTGTGTCCTGCCGCTGTCCCTGGGCACCACCTGTGACCTCAGGAGATGTAAAGTCAGGTCGTTGATGTGGCAGCTGATGCCTTTGCCTCCTGTACAGATGGTCCAGATAGGCCGCGGTGTGACGTAGAGAC
>OMPJ01015296.1:1861-48669 GCA_900312935.1 Carapus acus | reverse complement strand
GTCGCTAGCTTCAGCCATAATGTCCAAATTAAATCAGATAGTTAATTTTACAACAGACGCGTGGACCTCGCAATACTGTTTTGAAGAGTGCAGGAAAGGCTCGACTGATTGGTTCGCCGTGCGACGTCACCTCCACATGGTCACAAGAGCACGAATCGGGAAAGAGTTTCTTACTAAATAATGAATATTAAGTAGCCACATGTGACAGGTACCGAACAGGCGCAGCACGTCTCTAGGTCTGTGATTGCTGCATATAAAAACAAATAAACGGACTGTATTCGTTCGGTACGGCACTGTACCGTACCGAAGGTCTTTTCGGTACGGTTCGGTACGAATACAGTGCACCGTTACAGGCTTACAAGATGAACATTTTTGACCTCATCAGCCTACTTCAACACTCATCAGCCTGTGTATGTGAAATTCATACTCACATTAGATAAATCCCAATACCAATGAGTCACATTTAGATATTATTCAAACTGCCTCATCACTCTTGGACATGGCCAGAAGGCAACTTTGTTTATGTGATTCATGATTTTTCACTGAAAGACAAACCGATTCCTTCACTCTTTGGACTAGAAACTGACCACAATTAGCTGCTGGGATGACTTTTAAAACCAAAAAGAAATTAACCATGGCTTGTGAAAATCAGAGAATCGTGCAGGTCACCCACAATGTCTGACAGGTTCAGCACAGTGAACTCTGTGATGACTGCATTACAAGTGTTTGTAAAGAGAATGCAGTATGGTGCTTGACACAGTACTTGATGTTAATAAGCTTTTGCAGGTTAGATGGCAAAGGGTAAAGCAATTGGGTTTGGATGCAGTTAGACAAAGCAATTCTGGCAGGGATAAGAGGTAGTTCCACTCTACCTTGATTGTGATTTCTCTCCTTACAGGCAGGTTTTTGGTTCGAGTGAGTGAAAAGTTTATCCCTGTACTCAAGAACTGGGTGGTTGATGAAGAACAGGGAGGAAAGACGGGCATGGAACACAAAAATCACAATAACATTATGTGGACATCACGTACTAATAAGCCCAGCACACAAATTTTTCAGTCCACAGACAAAGTGTAACATGGGCGGGGGCATGACTACAAATGTGACAGAGCGTAAAACATTAACTTCTCTGTTTCAAAAGATCAATAGAATAATTGTTACAGCAAGCATGACTACAAAGTCCTGTGGTTATAATTGATGGTGTGAGGAGAAAAATGATGCACACTCTCTCTGAGGCAGGAGGTACAGCTATCATCTGGCCAGATATGATGGCCAAACATTATTTACAATTTAAAAAAGTAATTAACAATTACTATGAAAGTGGAAAAACAGAATGGACCCACAATCAGTGTGATCATACAGTATGAGCAATATGGCTATAAGCGTCAGCAAAGGAATTACCATCAGTGATGAATGTAACTTTATATCGAAAACCACAGACTTTCTACTGACAAACAAGAAGGCTTTCTACCATCGCACCAACCCTATCCACTGAAAGCATAAAAAAGACCCCCATTTGAAGCAAGACTCTACACTTTGTAAGTTCAGATCCTAGAGCATCCATAAAAAGCTATTTAAGTCTCAAACAAGATCTAACTCATCCAGATGAACCATCAACAAGAATAATGTGACGTTAAGATATACTTTGCAAGACTACGGATGTATAGCCCTTTAAAATCTTGTCAGAAAAGAAAAAATACATGCAAACACATTTCTCTATAGAACTGTTACAATAGCCTTTGATCATCATTTCATGTGCAATTACTGTTCAAGTGAGCTCAACTGAATTGAGAAAATGAGAAAACCAAGACCAAGATCCCCCACTATTCACTATGAGACCTCATTTTTGAATACCTTTTCATTCAAAGTAGAGTGCATTCAGAGAATGGAATGCAGCTTTAGCAACCGTATTGTGTGGCCACCTACTGTGCGACAAATACTTAGCATTACATCCCTTGTGACGTCCCCATCTTATAAATGCAAAATTTAAAGAAACAGACATCAAAAATCATCATCAAAAATGAACTAATCATTTGCAAATATGTAACCTGATTCAAATGAGACACAGAAATTAATTTGTTGGATTTAAACAAACCCAGTCTTGGTATAGCAGTGTGGAGATTCAGTTTGACTAAACACTACATTCATTGATCATCTAAACCAAGGGTCGGCGACCCAAAATGTTGAAAGAGCCATATTGGACCAAAAAAGTAAAAAAAAAAACCTGTCTGGAGCCGCAAAAAAATTTAAAAGCCTTATATAAGCCTTATTAATAAATCAAATATTTATTCTTAACATCATTACGACATTGGGAACTGTGAAGAACCTTTTTGGTACATTTTTCCTCCCAGAAAAACCATATTATAACAAAAAAATCACATTTTCCCCATTTTTATCCATTGTCACACATTTTCGAAAATGCTCAAGGGAGCCACTAGGGCGGCGCTAAAGAGCCGCATGCGGCTCCGGAGCCGCGGGTTGTCGACCCCTGATCTAAACCCACTCATTTTGTGCTGGAGCTGTCAGCGGACTAGAGTAAGGGCTCACCCCACACAGGTGGTCACTTCATTGCTGGGCTACACAGAACCACACCAACAACCATACACACAAACACACCTTCCTCTGAGCAATTTAGGATCACCAATCAACCCACTTTACATGTTTGTGGATGGTGGGAGGAAGCCAAAGAACCTTGTGAAAACCCAAACCTAACCTGGGAGATAATAGAAACTTGCTGTAAGGTACCACTGCTAACCACTACACCACCATGTAGGCCTGGCACTGATTACAGTAAAGGCGCATGCGCCTATCTTTCCGAATCCAGCCGTGAATTGTTGACGGTGGACGGGGGGAGCACCTGGACCGTGGCACACCTGGTAACTTCTCATGGCACATTAGTGTGCCGCGGCACACTTGTTGGATAACACTGTTGTAAAGAACCATCTGTAGCTGTATGCAATACTGTGGATGGGACTATGTGTGATTGCATTTGGTGGAGCAGATACACTTACACATGGGCACCGCAAAAGCAAACACTTACCTCCTCTTGTAAAGCTATTAGAAAAAGGAAGATCTAAATGCACAGGGGTCATCTTTGGTATCCTGTATGTTCTTCTTTCAATGCCTGTCGATGACAAACATAGACATCCAGGTGAAATCAAGGATGAGGCCAGATTAGGTTTTATCGTTTTATCAGTATTCAACAGTATTCTTTGGAAACCATCCCAGGGTCAGATCATTAGAGGTAGATCAACAAACACCAATGCCCTACAAATAAAAGATCTCTTCACTCTGTGCTCATATTGAACTAATGCTGACTCTACAAAATGAAGTTGATCTAATTTCCCTATGAAGCAGTCTGTGTTCGAATTCTTACAGCCTTAGATCTATCTAAAAACAGAGAGGCAATGCCATCAACCATGATCTGGAGAGCTGCGAACTGTTCAGCAGGGTGAAAGACACAACATGATGAAAAAAACTAAAGAAATACTGACAGCTATTACGATGGATTGCATCTCAGTGTGGTTATGTGTTAGTACGGTGCACGCTCACCCTAGAGCAGTCCGTCTTCTGTGTGCTAATAGGGATGAAGTCGAAGAAAATGGATGGTGGAGGCACTGAGCCCTATGTTTGTTATATAATGTTTTATTGTATGAAGTTCCTTTCGATAGTCACAAAATACATTCTGTATGTGTCATGCACAGAGAACACAAAACACACATACACATACTAAAGTTTCATTAGATAAGCGGCTAAAAAACGACCTCTGAGCAGGACATACAGAGAAAGAAAAAAACAGAGCTATAGTGAACAGAAATAAGTCTGAAGAAAGCAAGTGCAATGCAAACTTGCATTCATCTCTGTCATTTTTATCTATGACCCCTGCTTAAAAACCCAAACTGCTTCCCACGGACTGCTCACAGCATCACACTGAAATTTTTGGTCAAGTCCCTGAATAGACACTCATCTGATGTCTTGTTCTCATCTCCTGACTTCTTTGAGAAGGTCCTTACAGTGGAACTAGCTGACAGAAAAATCCCAACCAATCCAGATATAGTGCAAGTGTGTATAATTAATAAATAAATGTCAGCATAGATTGGGAGGCTCCTGTCTACATGAATAAAACCCTTTTTACAAAACATAATTTTTTGTGTCTTCATGACTGAACTCAATGCTTGCCTGTGCTGACCTCAGAAAAATATGCTGTGGCAGTGACAAGTACTATGTTTTTAACATTTCACCCTTTCCAGTCAGGAGGCAGTAACAAACAGTGTGCGTCTTAACATTTTAAGTCTGGTAACAATCTAAGGACATGTCACCTTGATCTTGAAGAATCACAAAATGTGACTAAAAGAATCACAATTAAATAAATTAAATAAATTCATGACTAGGATAACGCCCTGTAGAAAACAAACATCCTCAGAAGTTCGTCATCTTGTAATGAAATAAACAACCCTCAAAATAAACTATGTATTATAGTTTATCTTACCTGGTGATAGGCCTATGAGAGAACGGTTTGATAGTGTGCTATTTCCGTTAATCTTGAAGTAGATGGGGATGGAGTCCAAGATAGCCTGTAGGTACTTCTCTTGTTCCAGGCTACTTGACAGCTCCGATGATGCTGATGCTGCGGGGGTCAGGATGATCATGATCAGGATTAAATTCTATAAAAATAACAACTGCCATTGCGAATTGTGGTAGTGGTTACTGACTTCCAATTCAATGAAAAACAACAAGACAAAAAACAAAAATAAAAACTATGTATGCACAATCAAGCCCTATTTCTTCATGTTATACTTGCATAATCTATAAATTGTAAATATATACATATACCTGTACACACACACACACACACACACACACACACACACACACACACACACACACACACACAGATGCCAACATCAGAAAGAAGGAGCTCGAAAAGGCAGAGAAATACCAAGGGTTGAAAGAGCAGTGACCCACAAGCATCAATTCTTCGATATTTTTACCCATCCCTACATCTACATGCACATGCACACGCACACACACACATTTATATCTAAATAGAGAGAGATGTATTATTTATAAATATAGCTTGCATAAACAGTCACATAGTTTTTGCCGG
The DNA here is from genome assembly GCA_900312935.1 of Carapus acus. Taxonomy (NCBI): domain Eukaryota; kingdom Metazoa; phylum Chordata; class Actinopteri; order Ophidiiformes; family Carapidae; genus Carapus; species Carapus acus. Next base: position 43,565 of record OMPJ01015296.1, on the reverse strand, counting down.
CACCCTGTTGGCCAGCAGCACTGGAGGTGGTCATAAGCGCGGGCAGTGACCGATCCAGTATGTCATGTAATTTGTGATATTTGGAATATCTATATGTGGAACATGTTTTGCACAGGAAGCCATTCATTAGCACCCCTCATCATTTAGTTGGGCTTGGGACAGGCATAAGAGCTACACTACACAAGAGAGTGAACTTTTCATGGATGGTTTCTAATGAAACAACAGACGATAACTTGAGGCACAGTTGGTAGTTGGACTTTTTGAAATTTGTGTTTCTTTCTCAGTTTTTCTGGAAACTCTGGCATTGAGTTGAGTACTCTTCGTTGCTAGATAAGTAAAGCCATACAAAATATTCTGTGTGATATTGTACACACCTGGTGATGAGGAGTTCTGTGATTTGAAGAGTCCTACAACACTCTTGCCATGGAAGCCTCCAGAGCGGAGCAGTACAGCTTTCGTACGTGGATGTTTCCAACACACCACTGGCAACCGATTGTGTCGGTAGCAGCGTGCCACTTTGTGCAAACTACTGTCCTGTATGGTCTGAGGAACCACAATCAACCCAGGGTAACTAACAAAAAGAGAGAAAATGTGAGTTTTAAAAGTGAGTTTTGCAGACTTTTGGAGGCTTATTCCCCTCTCTGTCTAGCAATGAGTTAGCATGGATGTGAACTTCATTCATTTGAATATTAAAACTCTAAAAGGATTACATTTTTTCAAACATATAAAAGATTTGATGGAACTGTCATGATGAAGTTGGGTGTTATCCATGTTTGACATGTTTCATAGCTATCTGTGCAACCAAGATGTGTTCCGAACACACTGGAGACTTGTGTGGAAGAGGTGCGTAAGGAAGGCTTGTTTGGGGGGGAGAGGTGCCCTGCCCCCTGTCCAAAAAAAGCCTCCCTTCCGCTCGTGGGGGGGCACGTGACTAATTTGCCCGACATCTGGCAGCACACTAGTGTGCCGTCGCACACTGGTTGTAAAACACTGCCCTAAGCATAACGTCAGGTTTTTCTTTTGCAATTCCTGTCCATGTCTTCTCTCTCTCCCCCCTCCCTTAGATCACCGTTATTTTCTATGAAATTAACACTAAAATGTCATGACAACTGCTAAATAGCACACTTTGTTACATCCAATTCCAGAAATGTCCTTCTCAGATGAGTTGTCACATGTGACAACTTACTCCAAGATGACTGAGACAACTTGCCCCAAAGGACCAAATTTTCTAAAAGTAGCTCTATCTTAAAGTTAGTTTACACCAAAACAATGACTGGGATATGACGGCATGCCTTAGTCTCTCCTCTTTCAAGTCCACACACACACAAACACATATATATGGTGATTTTTATCTGAAAGAAGGATCTTTTGGAATATATGAGGTTGAAATTTCTTACTATGGGATGTTCAAAATGGTTACATGATAATCACCTTAACTCACCATGTGCTACTTTCCTCTCAGTTAGTACATGACATCAGACAATGTAAAGGAAAAAAACTTGTATTCCACTTTGTAGTTGCCCCCTCTCATGGGGAAGGTAATTGCAATGTGACAACTTACCCATGTGACAACAGGCCCTGGTCTCCCCTACTTGAATAATAGTAGGTTGTCAGTGTGACAGTCAGTCGGTGCGGTTGCCAGTGTGACAATAATGAACATGTGACATGGCACATTTTAATAACCTGACGTATAAGTCACATCCTCGTCCAAACTATGAAAAACAGTGCGACTTATACTTTGGAAAACATGGTACTTCCCCATCAGCACTATCAAAGCAAAAATGGTGTCAGTGGTACTCTTTTGGGATGAAGCCATACCACTGCTCACTCATTGTAACCCCCTACCTAAACAACTCTCTCCCATATCTTCAGGGTATGGGTCATCAGATTTATGATCCTGTAATTACTGCAACTATGCACATCATCCTGGCTCGTGTTTTCCAGTCTTCATCTTTTTCATAGCTTCCAGCACTCCTTGCGCCACAAGTGTTCCCTAACCTCCCCCTCTCTTTGCCCTCATTTATTGGGTCCTCAAAAACCTCATTCCATCTTCTAAGTACACTGTTCACTCTAAAGCAAATTTTCATCCCAATCCTTCAGAACTGTAACCTGCTACGCATCTTTCCAAGCTCTATCTCTCCTCTTAGCTTGCCTTAAGGTCCAATATTTTATATACACATTATATAATTCACAACATGCCTTTTCCTTTGCCTTTGAACCTTGGCAAACGGCAAAAGGCTAGGGCAGTGCATATTCATTTGGTCCTCTCTTAGGCAGTATATCGACTGAGCACTTCATCTCCTCCACCAACATTCCTCTAGAAGTCTGCTCCAGTGACCGATGTCTCGCCTCTGGGGACACTTTCAAAAACTTCCAACTTAATCCAGAAATCCTTAATCCCTTCTAGCATGCATCATTTATCAGTCTTTGCCCCTTTGTTTAATGTCCTTACTCTCAATGCTCATACCAATCCTTTTCTGTCGCTGCCTCAGAAGTCGCCTACCTCCACTACTCCTCACTGTGTGCCCAACAGCATTGGAGGTTCCAATTCACCTGAGCCAGGACTGATCCCATATTTATTCATAGCATTGATATCTATTTATAGCATTAAGTTTACGCCAAATGCTCTTTTTGATGTAATTCTCGTCTTTTACCCAGGCATGGCCACAAAAGCAAATAAATTTACAGTGCTAAAACTCCATGGGTATGATGTGGTGAGTCAGATTACCTGCGACAAAGGGAGTAGAGTCTGTTCACTGCTGTAATTCTGAACTGCTCCCCTGTTTTGGTGCGAGATGAGCTGGCAGTGATGGTGCCAAGGCCAAGGCGCTGGTAGTCACGGAAACAGGACTGCTCTACTAGCTGCTCCATGGTAGACTTCTCTGATGCTCGCAAAGTGCTGCTTAGTGGCGGCTCACCATCATCTGATACTACAACAAAAATGAACGACAATTTTGATTAAATTTCCATCTAGCTTGCTCAATAAGATATACAAAGAGCCATATGCTATCTCTGAATCCAACAGCAATGACTATACATTGAAAGACCAATGCTGGTCTGCAATTCAGCAATCAGGAATCAGGAATCTTTTATTGTCACTACAGCAATTGAATTGAGTAATGAAACTAAGGTGCTGCATTCTGGTGTAAGTAGTTAGGAAAGAAAAGAAGGAAGAGGAAGAGAGTTTCTATGTACAGAAGAATATAAACATGCAATATATACATTATAAATATCGGTATAAATAACTATCTAAATAGAAATAGTAATAGCAGCGCTGATGGGGTGGGATTGTTAAAGCCGACCGGAATAAATAAATGTAATGTAAATGTGAATGCTTAACACTGACCGGAGTGTTAAGCATTCCCTGTAAGCTGTATTGTCCTGATGCTGTTGAGGTGATTTATGGCAGCTGGGTAAAAGCTGTTCTTAAGTCTGGTAGTTCTGGATTTGATTTGATTTGAATTCCTCGTGCAGGAAGATAATACGGAGCTTAGAATAAACGTTATAGTGCTCTCACTGGAAATGTCATCATCCTCATGCCAGGTCATTCTGCTGCCTCTATCATTCTTCTTCAGCAAGGTTTGGCTACTACGGCCCATGGTTATTTTTCCTGCCCTCTTGGCTCCCTTGACGATAGTCTTGGACAGAGTCCTATGAGGATGAATGAATGGGAGACAACATTGTTGTTTTATATGGAAGGATTTTCTAGAATGCATTGTTTTAAAATGTGATTATTAAGATTTTAGGATCTTATTTCTTATGATCTTCAGAAATAAGATTTCAATCTGATTCATAAAAATAAAATTCAACTATCAATAACTTGTGGACCACAAACCTGAAGCCTGTGTTCCTCTCTTTCTGCTTCGGGAGGATAAGGTGAGGTGCCTTTTGTCCAGCAGCAAATGCAAAAAAGCTGAAGATGGATTGTGGAAAGCGAATCCTCTGAAGGTGTTTGCGGAAGATTTCCACCATGTCTGAGCTCACCTCCTCATCAAAAGCAACTTTAATCAACTGAAAGAAATATTGAGCCAATTCGTTACACCACTTGTTGAATACCCCTGATTGTAATAACGTAATCATAATGACGCAAAATTGTCTTCACTTCACACTTCTTTAAAATTGTGGATTTTTGGTGAATGTCACAATCTATTAAAATACACCACATCCAAATTCCAGTAAGTGTGTGTGATTACTGCGACTTGTGGTCAACTAACCACTTTCAACATCCAGGAAGTAAAGAATGAGCCATACAGCTTTCACAAGAGATAATGCATAATCACTGAATTGTGATTTTAAAATCAAATGGCTCATTTGGAACCTCAAAATTTCAAACCTTCTATTGTCTCCAGCTACAAAGGAGCTCCAAGTGTAGACACTCTATCTTAGAAAACCCTAATAGTAGGATCTCCATGTGTACAAGTAGTTACTCAACTGTCATTGCAAAATTGGCGAGGGCAAACCAATATTAGTAGTTCTGTTTTTAGTTTGCCTCTCATAGCAGTGACACATTGAGGACTCAATGCTGTTACTGAATGTATCTACCTGAAAACAGGCAGAGCGGATCTGGAGGCCTTCTTGCATATTTTGTTGCAGCTGGTTCTGGATGCTGATTTTCTTTTCTTTTGTTAAAGTTGACACTGGAAAGGCTCGGATCACTGCTTGCTCCCCCACTGGATGTACAGAACAAATACTTGTACAACTTGGGGACAACAACTTGTCACTAAAAAGTCTGAGAATTTCTCACACCACATTTGACTATAGAACAATGTGTTATAGCATCACAATCCCAGATGGTGATTCTTTTGTTAATACAACTAGCATAAGAAGCTGCAGAGATAACTCCCCTGATTGCATGGGAAAAGCAGCAATGAAATGCGATTTTACATATCTTTAGAGGAAAAATAACATACAATATATGTGCAAATACACTAATCTGAAGTTGGCAACCATCTCGACATTGGCATGTCCAGCAAACAAGGTGAGATTAGCATATTGCACATTTGACTTTGACTTTTAAATTCGTAAGCTAATAAGGTAGTTACCTAGTGGGTCATGGGGAATGCCTTTGAAGATAATTCGGTATGAAGTTAGGAAGAGCGCTCCCTCTGCTGGCAAGATATGTGGCCCCCCTAACAATCCGCCAGTGGCCTCCTCTCTTCCATCAGGATCTAGAAGCACCCTTAAGCCTTCAATCACAAACTCCTCTCCGGGAAGTAGTGGTGGTCGCAAAATCTTAGGCTAAGTGGAAAACACATTGAAAATTCTTCAGATTAACTGCAAAACACACCATCTAGATATGTTTTCTTCATGCAAATCAGATAGTGTTTTGTGTCAGTGAATTATAAAAAGTCAGTATGTTTCTGTCATATCAAAATCATGGTTTCATGTGTGAAAAAACTCATCACCTCCTTGCATACTCTGTGCAATACATCATTACTATATAGGTGTACAGTGTTGACTTAAATCTGTCTCCCTACTACAATTATTCTGTAACATTCTTTGATCTGCTGGAGCTTTTAAGCTTATTTTAGTACCTACCCACCTACTAAGTATAACGGAATTGTATGGTGACGACTGCATGTCCATTTAGGCTGACTGTCCACTTCCTTGCTGAGCGTGCTGTAAAACTCTGAACAATCCACTCACATGCTTTCAATGTTCCCAGAACCACAAAATAGCAGTGTAGCAATGACATAGCTGGAGAGAGTTGAAACCATTTTGGCACAACAACAATAGCAGAGATGCCATTTTCCCTCATTTTTCAGCTGCTTGTCTTGTGATCCGATGTTAAGATTGTTGTTTGTGACATCACCCCTCGCAACCAATAATGATGGTCACCAACACAGTGGCAAAAATGGAGCAGGACTGATGACCAGCTGCCCTTGAGAGAATTTCTCTTGGGAGTCAGTGTGTCGAGCGGGGAGGTTGTCTTCTTGTTGTCATATTATTTTATCTCCATTTTCTCCATTATTGACACATCATCACATGCAGTGAAGGATGTTTGCTTGTGCCTCTAGCTGAAAACATGGTTCATAACCTGTTGAGGTTGTGTTAGTGGCATGATATTTAAGCTGGTTCTTATTCAAGGAATTTTGTCATTTGTTATTTGAATGTATATTCATACAATAGTACAGCAATGCCATTAAAACAATGCCATTGTGTTCTTTTTCTTTGAATGTAGAAAATAGCTCTCAAAATAGCTTGGTCCTTCAAAATCATTTGCCTGTGTGGTCCATGCTGCTTCCTATGCTCCTCTTTGACTCACTGTCTACTGAGAGGAGAACAAGTACAAAAGAATTCTGTATGACCTGCTTTCACCCTCTACTGCTATTAACCTATTGAAGGTGTACCGTGGAGAGCAAAGGGGAATTGCATGGGGTAGCAGATAGACTCTTGCTTAATGGAGGTGCTGTGTCTTATCCATGTGTTTTCAGGTATCACTAATGAAGTGCCCTCTATTTGTGAATGTTCTCGAAACAAAAACTGGGAGGACCGGAAATGATAGTCGATTAAGCTCATTACTGCTGCAAGCAAATCTTACCATTCTAGCCAGATCCTTAATGCATTCACTGTTACTATTGTTGTTGCTACAGTTGTTATAGCTCTTCCTGGTCGACAAATTGCAAGCGTGAGCACTTTGCATGCTGTTTGAATTTCATGGTCCAATACAGTTCCTTTTGCGAAGCACATGAAAATCTAGGGTGTTAACTACAAAGAACAGCAAACTGCCCACACTGCTCACCAGGACTTCCTGCTTGCTCCAAAGGCCAAGGTAGCATCATTTTTTTCTGTGTATGAGTATGTGCAAAAGGAATTACCAAGAATTGGCAGGCAAGGAGCACAGGAATATGAAATTCAAAAGCATAAAACTTACACTACTACGTGGAAAACAGTAGTAGTGTATGAAAGTTATTGCCATGGCAAAAGATGGCCAAGATCAATAAACATAAAATCTTCAAAGTGGAGATAATTTCGAGTTGCTCCGATGCCTTCCAATTGTGCGATCATATTTCAACACTGTTTATAGCTTTTGCTTGTTACATCCGCTCTTTAAGTCTTCATAACCTTGTCAGCGAGAATGAATCTTAATACACAATTTATAACAATACAGTTATTATCTTGAAATTACCATTGACGCTAGTAATTCCTGGATAATGACAATTCATTAACAGCACAATTTAAGAGGAGATGTTGTTCAATATTTTACAAAACAGCTGCTGAAAACGGTAAATATCACCATCGCACGGGTTATTGTCGAAATTGAGTGAATAGTAATAAACTCTAAAATAACAATGTCGCTGTGTTACCCTCAAAATGCCTATCATGATATAGAATTAATACTGATCTCACAGTGCATAATGAAGTAATCATCATATTTTCAAAGGTAGAGATAAATAAACAATGCTGTAATTGGGTTTTGGCAAATTCAGAAAATCTGATGCCAGTCCAGCAATAAGGTACCAGCACATATGTTGTGTTCTCAGCATTCCAGAGGTGGGACAGAGCTTACCTTCTGGATTGGAGGCAACCTCCTGCTTTCCCTGTGGACAGCCTCCAAAGCCTCCATCTGCATGGCAACAATGCCTATGGGTGAAAAGACAAGGTCAGCCACCATATGGCGACTTGCAACACACACGAGGATAAAGTCATGAGCAAAAGAGAACAGATGCTGAGCAGAAACTTGCATTGACATTTCATTGCACATTCTCGCCACCACTGCATGTGCTTACAGTAAACAAGTAAAGAATTTATCAGCCGTCATGTTTCTGTGAATGTTGGGATGCGCTTGAAACACTCAAGATACAGTATGGGTACATCTACTGGAGGTCTGGTGAGCGTTGTACCTGGGATCATGCTGTGCAGGCTCTTGATGTGGTCCTGCGTTACTCCACTTTCTGTACATACTTTATCAATGAAGCGAGCAACAAATCTGACCACAGAATTGGCCACGTCGCTGTTCTCTGAGTCCTCAAAGCCACTTTCTGTGTCAAAGCTTTCTGCTACACTACCAGCGATGCTGTAAAATGGGGAGACACCTTCCATCAGACAAATCAGACAAAGGAGGCAGCAACATGTCTTCAAGGGTGTTTGTCTGACAAGATCAACTGATTTCAGCCGACACAAGCCATCTGAATTAAATAACAATACGATGACTCCATTGGATTATATGGAGTGATTACATATTTGAATGTCAATGTGAAGCCTGTTGGAGGCTCTGTCATACATAACTTTAGGATAGACTAATAAAGAAATACATTGTCATTATGAAATTACATGAACTGACAAACGAGCTTCAGTTCATTTAGCTCAACAGTGGTTAAAACTTAGAGGATTGAGTGGGCTGCAAGCGCTGTACTTCCAATTGCATTCCAATTTGGCTACACAAGATGCTTTCATGGAGACTGCAAATCATGCCACATCCACCCACATCACCTGACAACAAATGAGTAAATACTCCCAAATAAACAAGCCTTTGACGGAGACTTTGTCTCTGAAAAACCCTCAACCATAAAGTCATTGTTGAGCTCAAAATGTGTTGTGGCCTCGAGAGTACATGTTTGTTGTTTTGAGTAGGCACAGGAGAGATGATTCAGATTAAATTCCTCGTCCTGACCTGTTGGTGACAATGCTGTTGCTCCCACTCTCCCAGTCAGTAGCAGGGGTATTGCGAAGCAGCTTGTTCTTGCTGGTGTCCAATGGGACCAGCAGATACACCATGAGACTAGCATAGTGAATTGCCTGGCTGAATACTGTGCTCTCCTCATTCTTCACAAGCTCCAGCTGTCTCTCTTTGCTGAGGTTGGGCCACAAACGCAGTTGCTCTGCAGCTAGATCCATAGCTGTCTGCTCCTCTCCTCTGTCTGCAACAGTTTGTGCGCCCTGATCCTGGAAATGTTACATCCATGACAGATCAGAATTCAATTGAAAACACTGTGTATGCCAGCAGGTGGAGTGTCCCCTGTCTATTTCAACCCAACAATTCTTGTAAAGGTATCTGGACTAGAGGATTTATTTTCCTCACAAAAAGTTAAAAGATCGATAAACATCTGACAAACTATATGCCATTTGAGTGCACTCTTCAGAATTTCAACAGATCTGGTTTGGCAATGTGAGAATGGATTGAGTTAATAGCTGCGTAAAGTCCAGCAAACACGGCACATTTAGAAATAATATGCCAAAAGTTATATGCAAAATATCTCGTACTTGCCAATACCATGTGCTTGTTACTATAAATTAGGCAGAATACTGAGGGATGAATGTATTCATAAGTTTTCTGTCCTCCCTCCCTGGACAATATCCTATAATGATATAGGAGTGGACATCAAGAGGTCAACCAATTTCTGTGAATTTCATACTCGTTTCATTTTGTGTTGGGAAATAGCTGTATGAAAAATCTAAAGAGGTGGGCAGAGAGCATCTAAATGACCAGGAATTCTAACACTTAACTGCGAGCTCTGTGGACTTCAGCCATAGCTACAAAGTTAGACATGAAGCATAACTAAAGGCATCAATGAGGTCAATGAAAGGTGACGGACAGAGAGATGAAGAGTGCAACATGCTAATACTTCACAATTTTGTATTTCAAAGTGGGGGAACAGATATAAATTATCCACTTAATTATTCATCAATTAAAATGAAGAGAAGGGGGTTGGCTAAGAGCTGTTGGACAAACATTCCACAAAATTTCACAACCTGCTTAGTAATGGAGCATAGGAAAAAAGTAAGATGAATTATGGCAGGTTCATGTACAGCATCCAGAATAATTGCAAAGATACTGCTTATCCTTGATGGAAAAATGTATTTTTACTACCTTAAGCCTGGCAGTAATGACACCTTTGTCCTCAGAGGTGCTTAGATACAGGGTTCTGATCTGACTCTGGACTTCACTGTAGAAAGTGGCCTCCCAGAACTGCTGGTTGGTCCAGATGGGATGTTCCTGAATGCAGGTGTAGGCAAACTGATTAACCCCTCCTGCCAATTTCTGTAAAAGACAAAAGACATGTATAATAACAGGAACTGATTCACGATTCATGATATGCAATCACCTTTGTCTGTGTGTGCTGCTATTCTGTGATTCAATTACTTGAAAACAGAGCAGAAATCAGCTCTTACAACCAACTCAGAAAATTGCCTTAACCAACTTCGGACTTTGACATTTCTAAGCCTACATGAATGTATTTCACCTCAAAATGAACTAGGTTCTGAGATGAACCCAGAAGATGTTTTATGTTTGAGATAGCAGCTCTCAAATACCTATCAGCAGTGATTTCTCCTCCAAATCCTTCCACATTAAAACATCTCATCAAAACAACCATCTACTTCCTAGCAGGTGTGAAATCACTTTTCTGTGTGTCCTGAGTCACAGTACCTTGGTAAAGCAGCTTCCTAAACCACAACAGGCCGCTATAGCTGAAGATCATACATTAATTTAGTTTGTGGGTTACTCTGACCAATACATAAAAATGACCAGCTCCATCAGGTAGGAGTGGTGACAGTCTTTGTCAATGTTCCAAGGTACTACCATAACCACAACACAATTGCCAAATTAAGTGAGAAAATATTTTGAATTTATGCCTTGCTGATACCCCCGCAACTACGGGTTCAGTGACAAAACAATACACACAAAAACAACAAGAACTGCTGTGAATGATGTGCTTGTATATTGATCATTGATCTGACTTAAGTGGCAAAACAGTTCTAAGATATTTAAACAACATTTTTCGGCAGTGAGCACAAAAAAGTGCACAGTTGCACAGTTTTGCACAATTGAATTGAATGGAGAGAGCTGGCAACTGAAAGACGTCAGTACGCCAACTGGCAACTACAACTGCTGCTGCTACTACTACTATGCTGCTGCAGCTGCTCGTTTTAGTGGTGGCACTAATACTACAAGTGGAAGTAGCAGTAGCAGTACAAGTAATATCAACATGTTTTAATATTACAACGGAATTGTTCTTGCCCTCTTAAGCAAATATTACCATTTTGTACGGGGGTTCTTTATGGGCTGTGAGTGAAGAGTAAAGGACCCACCGTTGGAAAAAAATATTGACTGTGCTGTAAGTTATCATCACAGATACAACTGGAAACCACAGTGGTCCTACTCCAACCACAAGGCAACACTCACCACTTAGTGAGGGCACCTATGAGATTGATTTATGGTTCAGCTTTGCAATGAATTGGCTAGCATTATTACTGCAGAATGGATACTTGTAGCTGTGATGTTATGCAGCTGATCTAAAGAAAAAACCCAAACAAACCCACATATTTGCACTTAGTGAATGTTGGGCCACAAGTCGAAATATGACACAATTGGAAAAAAGCACATAAAAACAAGTTGAGGACACATCCATAGGAATGACAACCGTGACTGTTGTAATAGTTGGGTATTGAAACACTAGATAACAGGTCTAGATGTTGCTATTTTTAGTTTTATTGAGAGTTGTACTGCACGTATAGAAGGATGCACTTACATCATGAGGAACTGATGGGAAAAACAATTCTTTTATTTATCAAATAAATACTCCTCCGGGATAGGCAGTAACAATCATTTTCCAAAGTAAGATCCTGTGCGGTCAACTGCAGAATGCAGATGAGCATCGATTGGTAGTCTCATTGTGCCAGTAACAGGAGGAGGCAGCCCCATGTAATATATTATATGATGCTGGTACAAGTTTGCTCTTTGCGAAGATGACAAACCTGTGTGACACTTTCTTCTCATTCCGGAGCACAAAATTCAAGCCATTAAATAATGGTGAGAACCATTGTGAAAATCAGTGTCATATTACTTACGTGCATCCTTATGCATTCGTTCAGTAGTATGACAGTATTATTACATTTTTGGTACCCTAATGCTGATTCTACATATTACATAGACATTATTTATACCTTTAACCCATAAAAATATCCAATTGTAGCTGTGGTTAGATGCCCATTACAAGCAGACATGGGTTGTCACATTTGTGAGACCGAATTCTTTCGTTTTGTCACCAAGCTCACTTACATGACATTTTTCAAGAATTAGGTGCAATGACTAGTCATAATTGTATAGCTACAACCCACAAAAATAAGATAATGAATTATGTCATAAATATAAATTTTACTTGGCTTTGCCATGAAATGCCTCAAGTAGACCAATAGGTCCTTCACCTCTTTCTCATTTAGTCATATTCCCTTAATGCACAACTGACCTGTGTTATACTTCTACCTGTAATACTGTGCTACACAAGCACTCTGTGGCCAAACCTTCACTGAGATGGGCTGTTACAATGAACCCTGCAGTGACTGAATTTCTGTACAGATTGCTTTCATGCATATGTCAAAGTTAAACACAACAGATCAAATAAATCATACAGCCAATGAATATGTTCATGTACTAATGTGTGTAGATGTGCACGATGATGTGCTTGCGTTGAGGGTTGTAGTCTCTGTTTTACAGTATACTGATACCCTGATGATATTATTGATTAGGTATGTTGTAGTCCTGATTGTGCAGGTAGCTGTGACCAAGGTTAGCCTTCATCAACTTGATAGTATGGTTAGGAAGCAAAGAGGACAGATGGCCAAAGAAAAGGAGCAGACACTACAAAAAGAAGAGAGAGAGAGAGAAAAGAAAGAGGATGACGACTGGGGGTAGATGAGGTGCACTGGGGAGGGAGGGAAAATGCCACTATCAGAGTCATCTGGCTTTGTGTATTGACTTGTTAAAAGAAGGAATGCAGGACTGAAGGAGAAAAACAAGGACGAAAACCACAAGGGGAGCTGAAAAAAATAGCTCATACAGGTCAAAGGAATTGAGCTACATGTATCAGGGTTTGGGATCTTGTTTTGAAGCTGGGACATAATCCAAATGTTCCTGACATGATTGACTGCCCCAATCTGGATAATGATCAGCATCACGTGTGTCTCAGTACTAAAGAGAGTCGAACACAGTGCATATTATCACAGAGAAGAGCGAAGACTAGCTTGTTGGTTTGTGAAGAGAGTAAAGGCTGCGCTCATGTCTGATTTGTCATCAGCTTTGGGGCAACAACATTATTTACAAGTGTTTTGGAAGAATTTGTAGCATTCCTGAATTACGGATACACAAACACTCATTATTTCTGGGTGAGTCCTCTGGGGGAATGCATGCTTGACCCACACACAATCAATCTTATCCATTTCTTGCATTCTTCTTGCAAGTCATTGTATTGTGAGGAAAACTACTTGCATCATACCACCACAAGAGTTCTTTTTTAATACATTGTGTGATCAGTCCTCCTGGAAACGATGCTGGAGGTCAGGAGAGTTACCGCAACTATTTCATCATTGCATCCATAGGGCCAAACCATGTTGAAACCTACGAGTATCACAAATGTTGCCAATTGAGATTAACACATACAAAAACATGAGTTATTGACATTTTTCAAGTGCAACTCAGTCAACCAGTGCGTCACTTCAACTGTAGTGACTCTTTGAAGTAAAGCTTGACAGAGGAGGCAGCCAAAACCCCTGGTGAATAACACCATTCAAAAGAATGCTTGTTGAGAAAAAAACTGATGTAACATAATTCAACTCTTCATGTGATAAGATTTTGTGTTTGTATAATACATACGTTAATTTGTGTTACTTGGCCTCTTGACATTCATTCTTTGTATGTGGGAATTCTGTTTCTGATGCAACGTTGAGACAGGTATAACATTGCCATAACATATTGATAGGTCATATCACAATGGCACAAAAATTGTGGTTAGATTCAGGTATGAAACCACTGATGAATTTGGTGTGAAGTACATGGCCCATCTCTCACCGGCGCAGTACATAATAAAAATGAGGGAAAATAACATAAACATGGGTCCCAGTTGTAGTGAGTAGTGGCTGGATGATCTTCACTGGTGGGTTAATCTACTGCTCTGTGATAGGCCCTTATAACCTGAATCAACCTTCCATCCATCTCTTGAATTGATCTCCTTACCCTGTAGAAGGCTGTTGACAGAGGAAGCAGAGCAGCAGCCATAATGTACTCTTCTGAGCTGGAACAGTCCTGTAAGTGAAACAAAAGAGAGAAATTGAGATCATGACAGAGTGCAGTGGCACACTGTGTACACTGTCACTGTCTATAACTAGAACAATATACAGAGAGCCCACAAGGGGACAAAGCTGGGAACAGAACAATCTGTTTCTGGTGGAACATCATAAATTAGCTGAATTCATAAAATGTTAAATCTGTCATAGCAGATAGTCTTTCAGCTTGTTGTTCATGGTCAAAACATATATAGCTGTAAATGAGCGATGTGTGCACAAGATCTGAGGGAGAAACACTGAGGGGCAAAGCATCTATCAATCTGCAGACGTAACTTCCTGTTACATAAATGCACCACGTTGTCCCGCTGAATGTCATGGCTAAAAAGAGGCCAGCCAAAACCACTCTATCTCCTCTCTCTCAGAAGGTCTTCTCCACAATGGGACATATGCTTTCGATCACCTTATATAACATCTGCTTTTGACAACATTCTGAGAGCGCACCAGTCTTCAATTTATTGGTTATTTTCTGATTTGAAACTAGCGTGCAGGTCTCATGAATGGAAATAATGTGACACTGCATAAAATCTTGTTTCTTTCACACACAATCAGCCGTAGCAATCGGAGGAGTACATTTTGATTTATTTTTGTTTTTACGAAGAATACTACAAACTGTCTTTAAGTGATCTGTTCTCTGAATGAGAATGCTGACAGATTGAAGGTCCATGTCCAAAGAGGGGCACAGTGCCCTACACGTGTCTCATAGCTCTTAGTTAACGTAGTTCCTCTTTCATTCTTCTTTATGCAATACAGACATGCCTCCCAAACTTCTTTTCTCACATTAAACCATCTACACAGTGCCAGACCTTGATTTTCACCAGACAGATAGGAAGAGGAATGAAATACTCTCAAATCTCTCCAATAATGGGGCCTCTCTCTCCGTTGAGAGTGTAGGAGAAGCTCAAATGTAAAACACAAGTTCCACAGAGACATGAAAGCCTGGTGGCCACACCACCCCCCATGAATCTAGCAGATTTTCCCTCTATTCTTTGGGCTATAGTAAAACATTCCAGCTTGGAGCATCAGCCAACTATTGTTTACTGGCATGCTGCAGGTCGCAGAGGTTCAAAAAACAGGTCCAAAAATGAACAAGAAAGTGTGAACAGACGGACAAGTGGTAACATCTAAGAAAATGACAATCTTCAGGCTTAGCTCAATGCAATAGAACAGATAATCGTTCACCAAATCACAACATGTGCAGAGTTAAAAAAAAAATTTAATAAAAAGCCACAGTATAGCTTCAGGTGGCAAAAGCATCAAAATTATGCCAAAACGATGGTATATTTAGGCCACTGAAGCAGAACAAGGCAACATTTTCATAGCAACATTACGATTTGTGATCAGAGGACAGTTAGATACTGTACATTTGTGTGTCCAGGAGACTGGATGGAAAGGCTGGGGGTTGCAAACTGTTCTACTATGGTGTAAATGAAAAGAGGAATGGGGTAGGAGTGGTCTTGAAGGAACTCTTTGTGCATAGAGCAATCAAGGTGAGGAGAGTCATGGGCAGGCTCATGAGCTGGAAGCTAGAATTGGATCGCATGCCCCACAGGTTGGTTGCATGTCTGATGAGAGAGAGGATTTCAAGATTAAATAGAGTGAACTTGTAGAGAGTATCCCCTTTGGTGACTGGAGCAGACCTAAATGGGCCTGATGGAGAGGGCAACAGAGGGAATGAGGAGATGCTGAGTAGACATATTAGAGAGAGGAATTCACAGGAACAGGTGATAGTGGATTTTGCAAAAAGGATGGAATTGGCAGTAGTTGACAAATATTTCCAGAAAAGGGAAGAATATAGGGTGCCGTATAAGAGTGGAGAAGGGTGCACACAGGTAGATTATATCCTGTATAGAAGATACAGGATGTACAACTGGAAGAGGTCAGAGATTGTAAGGTGGCGCAAAAATTATTTGTCCAAATTCCATTGATGAAAATGCCACTACTGTGCTGCAAATTTTGCTTCATTAGAAGAAACTGTCTTTTATAGCATAACCTTTGCAGAAACTTGGGACCATGGCCACCTTCACTGGCGTCCCGCTTTTGCATCACCATGCACTCTTAGATGGATCTATATGTTTATGGCTCATATGACAGAGTATGATTTCAGATGCACATTTTTAGGTTGCAATTACTGTGTGTTTTACAAAGGAAACTCACTATGAACCATTTTGAGTCGTGCTTCACCTGGTACTTCTGGAATGACCTTCCAACTTTTTTATACCATCTGTGTAGCATGTGTGTTTTCACAGTATTTTCAACCTCAAATTGTGATCTTGAAATCATGTGGAACTCATAGACTTCCATGCCATTGTTGCCAATTCCCAGAAAACCACCAAATTTTGCTCTAACAGTAAACTAGAATTCAGTGTGCATTTCTGAGCACCATCATGAGGCTTTTTGCCAAGGGAGTGCACAGCTCAGAGGGCTCATAATCCTATCTGACAGGAAATGGTTGGAATGCCAGGATACATCCACAGCAGGATTCATTCCCCCACATGGCTTGCAGAATTCTCTCTTCCATGAGCTGGAGCCCTTACCGGTATGTTCAGATACAAACATGCAATTAACTCAAAAAGCTTGCTACGTGTTTTTATTTTTCAAGATTCATGCAAGAAAGACAATGATGAGATGCTCAACGGCTTTGAAGGGAAAGTGTCAACATTTGAATGTGACATTACACAGTTTGCTATAGAATTTTGGCACTTAACCAAAAAGTCACAGTTAAAACTGACAGAAGAACTTTTAAGTTCTGACCTTTGATCTATTGTGCATTACAGTATCAACTTCTATTTTGTAGAGCAGTGCTGCCTTGTGAAACTTGAGAGGAGTATCTTGGTGAGCAGAGACAAGGGTTAGCAAATCCAGTTTAATAGACACCATAAATGCAGCAAATAGCATATAGTGAAAGTGAGACAGCCACAAATGCCGAACAATTGAGCCATCGTGAGATCATTATATGACTGCATTTTTTATGAGTTCATGTCGAGCATTTTTACTCGACAGATTGATGTGGCTTTGCGTAGTAATGAGAGACGTGTTGCAAGAGAGACAGAGTACACCTGTAAAAAGGGGCCAGGGCAGGTGGACAGGTGAAGATGCACGGATGGTCATGGATGTGACATAGTACAAACAACATGAGGACAGAGTGGGTATGAGTTGAGGATACAAAGGATCGTTCAAGATGGAAACAGATGATCCATCGTGTTTTCCTTTGCTGAGAACAACTGAAAGCAGTAGTGTTGTCAGCATGCACATATACATGCTGCAATTGGTGAATCCAGTAAGATAATTGTGAGAGTGCTGTGGGATATAGGTAAATACAAAGCTGTATGCTCCTAAAACAACTTGTTGAAAAGTCATCTGACAAGTATCTAAGGCATGAGGTTAGGTACCCTTGAAATTAGTAAACTGAGCACAGAGTGGCCTGCAAATCGGAAAAACAACATGCAAGTAAAGATGGCATGCCAGCTATGTGATAGCACCTGTCTACTAATACTGGAGGTGCAGAGCAACGAGGAGTGTAAACTCTACATTAGCTTCTGGCATGCAGCTACACCTTTTACAAATTATCACTCTTGTAGAACATGTCAGCACTCATGAAACACTGACTAAGGTTATGATGAGCCTTTCACACGTTTTCACACTTCTCCACAGCACGAATGCATATCAAGTCTGTGCATTATTCCAATGGTGTGCATTTGAAAGGAGGAAAATATTAGCCTTATTTGAAAAGCTATTGTATCTACAGTATATCTAATAATCAAAAGTGACATATTGAGATGTTTATTGTAATGCTCTTACTCAATTTTTAGTGTTTTATTAATTTTTTTCCCTCTCTGGGTCCTCGGTTGCAAATCTTATAATGATGATGGCAAACAGATACCCTTGACTTCCCCTTGATCTCATGTCTTCATTCATTGATTTGAATTTCAGTTTTAACATGACTTACTGACTTAATTCAACATGTAGAACACTTTCCACTTTTCCATTCTATTGCTGTCTCCATTCAATTTTGGATTTAAAATTTGCATCCACTTATTGAATGGGCCAATGGTATATTTGTAAATAAGACATTCATAAAAAATTCTGAAACTAATTTTACAAATTCATAAAATACAGTCAGCCACAATGGTTCACTTCCTCGCATAGTGCAGCTCTTGTGCCATTCCGAAGCTCAAGTAAATGGTGAAGGTTGCCTCTGGTTGGTTTCCAGCTGAGAACTTATGCCACAAATATATATGCAGCTACAAATAATGTAATGTCATACCGCATCAGTCTCTATCAAACATCCAAAGCACTGGACAGTGCTCAAGAAACGTGAAGAATAGAGTGCAGGCAGGGTGGCATGGGTTGAGTACAGAGTGAGGAGCGCTTTGTGATAAGTGAATAGCAGCTAGACTGAGAGGGAACTTGCAAAGATTTCTGGTTTGGAAACAGTGTCTCTGTCAAAGAGAAGGAAGGCGGGGCCAGAGGTGGCAGAGATGAAGATGATGGGGTTTTCTTTCGGAGCAGCTGAAAAAAGAGTGCAAAGAGGAGGAAGGAATAATGCTCCTTACAGAGGTAGTAGTGACAAAAGCAGAATAAGTGAATAGCCACAAATTCTGACAAATTCAATGTTTAATGTACTTACATCCTATTCATCCACACTTGGAAATAATGGCATACTTATATAAAATAAAGCTCACGAATATGCTGTTTGATGTCTCATCGTTTTGTCAAGGACAGATCTTTCATCAATTTCAAAATTTGGCAAACTTGGCAGAGACAGACTACATCCAAGGAAGAAGTTCTACCAACTGAAGTGTGGTTCAAATTGGCTATATCATTATTTACTAACTTTAAAAAACTAATAAAAAAGAGAGGATATGGCAGATGTCATGTACATGGACGGTTTCATCCGTAGCAAAGGCAAGTTTCACCCTTAAGAAACTCAAATTTGGCTGCCAATGCTTGAGTTTCATGTTGTTATCAACTGATAGCCTGAAACGTAGAGCCCTGAATTTGGGTGCCCTGATATACTAAAGGAGATTTGATATGACTCACCTGAAGGGCACAGTTCATCATGCGAATGATGTAATCAAACTGCTGATGATCCAGTATGGCACGGTTCTGCTGGACATGAAGACTCAGCTCATCAGTGAGACACTGCCTGGCAACTTTGCCTTTCAGGGCACGAAGTGCTGCTGGAAGAGTCTGTTGACCAAGACAAAGTGACATAGAGATGAAAGCTTTGAGGTGAAGACAACCTGGTAAGAAGTTAAACGTGCCAGCAGAGCATATTTGTTTTCTCTTTTCTTTGAATCATTTGTATGTGAAACAATACCCTCATTTTGTGGCAGACAGGGACACAACTGTCTGAAATTTCTTTCAAATTTCTTAATATCATGTACACTTGAGCTTTACACTTTGTACGTACAGTCTATACATATGCCTACATCCCTATCTATATACACACACACACGCGCACACACACACACACACACAGACACACAGACACACACACACACCGTCCACCCCTTGTGATTAATGGACATTTCACACAACAATTTGGTTACAGTGGACAAATTTTCACATAACCAAACCATCTGTATGAAGTGGGAGGAAAGGACTGAGTCAGCTAATGCCCCTGGCAGACAAAGTGTCAGCCAGGGGCAGGAACACACCTTGACGCACGTTTGGTGCAACTGCGGTATACTGCCAATACACGATATCCAACAAACTTATCAAAATAGAGATGTGTGTTATACTATGACAACATTTTGAGGGCTGCAAATGCAGAGAAGACCACAAATACCCCCATTTTAGTCACAAGCTCATTTATCGACTTAACAAGATGTCATACAGGATTTTGAACATGAACACTTAAGTCACGCATTGAAAATTATCATCATTGCACTTGAAAAAGTCATTGAATATGGCCATTGAACAAATTGAACTGTGAGAATTACTCATGCATGTGGACTCAGAAACTTAAATCTGAGCCATTCCTACCTGTATGACTAAAATCACAGCTCTACTCACTGCGACGAAAGGTCAGATTCAATGTCAAGTCAAGTCAATTTTGTATGGCACAGAATCATAACACAAGTCCTCTCAAGGTGCTTTACAAAATGGGGCAGGTAGTGCCTCTCAACATCTAAACAGTCAAGGTCTATGGGATGGACACACAAAGACCCAACATATCCCCCATTAGCAACAGTGGTGAGGAAAAACTTCCATTAAAGGGAGGAAACCTCGGGCAGGCCAGGCTGCAGGTGGGCGGACAACTGCCTTGACCAGTTAGGTTGAGAGAGAGAGGGAAGGAGAAAGAGACAGAGAGAGTGACAGAGACAGGTGTAGGGATGCATTAAGTGTAGGGATGCACAGCAGTGACAGTAGGACCCAGATGTTTGGAGGTCTGCAATCACTGGTGGTGTTCTAGCTGCTGGCTGCAGGTTGATGAAGCATGAGACAAAACTCTGGGCAAGAAGCCCAATTAGTGAAATGCATTTAAGAGGTAAGGGATGAATGCGAGTGAAGCGGAGAGGGAGAGGAGATCGAGGAAGAGGAGGATGAGAGAAAAGCTCAGTGCGTCATCTAATTCTGGCCGCATAGATTTGTCTAAATATACATCAAGCTTTATTGAAAAGGAAGGTTTTTAGCCCACTCACCCACACAAAAGCCCACACAAAAAATAGTGAGGGTATCTGCCCTCTGGACTGAAGCGGGAAGATGGTGCCACGGGACAAGAGCCTGATAGCAAGAGGCCCTGCCCTCTATTCTACTCTGATTCTACGCTGATTTTAGGAATCACCAGTAACCTTGCGTTTTCAGACCGCAGAGCTCTGGTTGGATGATAAGGCACAGTTATCTTTTTAAGGTATAATGGTGCCTGATCATTGAACGCCTAGCAAGTGAGGAGATGCTTTTCAGCATCTTTTGATGACAACATGTGCCTAACCTCAAAATATCTGAGACCAAAAAGATATTTCATCTTGAGGGCAGGTTTCAAAACAACAATGGAATAGAGAAAAAAAGCTGAATAGGCGTACAGTGCGCTAACGTTACACACTGACGATTAGACAGCTACTTGAAGTGACAATTATTCTAATAAGTTAACTCAAACCGGGATCTCACTTCCAATTAATAAATCCATTGGATTCTTAATCCTCTGTGTCGCTTCTGAACAACTCCACCAACTACAGAAGTAGATGAAGCGACACGTAAATTACAGTAATTGCGGTAAATTACAATAATGTTGACATTTTTGTGGTAAAGGAAGTGGTAGTAGACACTGTGAAACAAGCTTAAAGAGCCTTTGCACATCTGTCAGTGTAACAGTAATGAACACATGAAATTATATATTTTAACAATTTTACACATACGTTGTTGTACTGCTAGCCAAACTATGAAAAAAAAAGCAACTTACTTCAGAAAATGTGATACATACATACACACACAGACACAGACACACACATACCTACAAATGTGTAACAAATATATACAGTATATACATATTTTTGATAGATATTTGTTTATATCTATATCTTTGTAAAGATATTTGTTTATATATATAAACACACACACACACACACACACACACACACACACAGAGGAAAATGAACAGGAATTCAAAGAATTTTAATATTGTGAGGATATCAGCCCAAATTTTGCAGAGCATGAACGTTTTAAACTGAGTGTCCAACACAAATCAGCTACAAAACTCAAAGCACCTGCACAAGTTTCCCCATTCATTCAACCATTTTCATACCTGCTTCTCACCAATTGGTGTCATGGGGGTCTGCTGGAGCCTATCCCGGCCCTCTTTGGGCAAGAGGCAGGGAATAGAGCCTGGACAGGTCACCGGCCTATCGCAGGTTTCCCCAGGTGTCATTAAATTGCTTCAGTTTGGTTCAGTTGTCCCAGCTCAGCTCAATATGGGGAAGACTGCAGACTTGACAACTGGCCAGAAGACCTCCACTGACACCCTCCATAGGATGGTTAAGCCACAAAAGTTCATAGCTAGGGAGGCTGGCTGTTCAGAGGGCTGTGTCCAAGCATATCAACAGAAAGTCTAGTCAAGGGAGAAAATGTGGCAGAAAAAGATATACCAGCAAAAAAGATGACCGTGGGCTTCAGTAGATCATCAGTATTGGAACAAGAAGATTCAAGAATCTGGCAGAGATCCAGAAAGAGTGAAATGAGGCAGGAGTCAGAGCTTCAAATCCGCCACATTCAGATGCATTCAGAAGAAATAAGGGGCACCGGACCAAAAAAAAAAAAAAAAAGCTGACATCAAGCATCGGGGAAATCTCCAAGGCCGGACCATTTCCTGTCATTATAGGGATGTAATACGCACACTACGTACGCTGGCAGCGATAAATCAATTAGATTAGAATCAATGGAGAGTCTGTCATTAGCTTCTGTAGTTAGCCAGCCCCTTCCCGTAGTAGCCAGTGTGGACCCTTATGGTCAAGGCAGATGGCTGCCAATCTGCAGCCTGGTCTGTCCGAGGTCTCTTCCCACAAAAGAGGAGTTTTTCCTTGTCGCCTAGTGCTTTGCAATGGGGGATACGTATTCGTCTCTGTCTGTAACTTTATTTTAGAAAGCACCTTGCATAAACATCTGTTGTGATTTGGCGCTATACAAATAAAAATTAATTGAATTGGTGGTTAAAAAGCTCGATAGCAAGGCGCCGGGGGTGGACGAGATCCGCCCTGACTACCTCAACTGCCCTGACTACCTCAAGTCTCTGGATGTTGCAGGGCTGTCATAGCTGACACGCATGGCAGTCGGAGACAGTGCCCCAGGACTGGCAGACCACCGTGGTGGTCCCTCTATTTAAGAAGGGGGACCGGACGGTGTGTTCCAACTACAAAGGGATCACACTCACCAGCCTCCCCAGGAAAGTCTATTCCAGGGTGAGAGAAGAATTCGGCCAATAGTCGGATCTCAGATCCTAGAGGAGCAATGTGGGTTCCATCCTGTGATGTCCATCATCTTGCCTGGGGCTTCCCAAATTCCTTGAAACGGCCCCGATCATACCTCTTCATACCTTAAAGAGCTGATTATGCCTTATCATTCAACCAAAGTTCTGCGATCGGAAAACACAGGGTTGCTAGAATGAGGGTGGGACCTCTAACAATCAGGCTCCTCTCCTGTGGAACCATCTTCAAGCCACGGTCTGAGGGGCGGACACCATTACCACTTGTTAGAGTGGACTAGAAACTTTACGTTTCGATGAAGCTTAAAGCTAGACAAAACTATGTTGCCAGAGTTAGACAATGCACTGAGCTTTCCTCTCCCCCTCTTCTTCGCTCTCCTCTCCCTCTCTGCTTCTCTTGCCTCCATCATTAACCTGCATCTATGTCTCATTAATGTATGTTACTAATTGGGCTTCCTCCACGGAGTCTTTGTCTATGCTTTACTAACCCGCAGCTAGAACACAACTAGTGATGACGGACCCCCAAACATCTGGGTCCTGCTCCTGATCGGCATGCTGTGCACCTGCTGCTGTGCATCCCCACACCTCTCTCCCAACCCAACCCAACCAGTCAAGGCAATTGACCGCCCACCTGCAGCCTGGCCTGCCTGAGGTTTCTTCCATTTGATGGAAGTTTTTCCACACCACTGTTGATAATGGAGGATATGTTAGGTCTCTGTGTGTTCATCTTATAGACTTTGAGAGTTCACATGTTGAGGAGCCCTACTGGCTCCAACTTGGAAAGCACTATGAGATAACTTCTGTTATGATTTGGCACTCTACAGATAAAACTGACTTGACTTGACCTGACAATAAAACAAAATGCATTCTACGCTGGATGTTCCACTTGGTGTTCAAATATGAGGGCTGCACAATAAGCAAACACCACTGCTTGGTTTCCTCAATCTCAAAACAACAGAATTTCAGTGCTGTACATGAGCAAGGTCACAACAGTTGAAGTCTTGCTAGACAACGGGGCATTTGTAGCTCTGCCTAAATGCCTGTTTGGCAGCTGGGAAATATTTGAATGATGAGCGGGAGGGGATTTCTGCCGATTCAAGAAAAGTCTGGATGGGGGACCACACGCTTTGAGCTAATGAAACTATCAATAGGCCAACTAGCATCCTTGGTGAAAGAATATACATTACCTTTTCAGTCTCCAGGGTCTTGTTGTCAAAAATGAAGGAGATGCAGTTCCTCACCACTTCCAGACGACGAGCACTGTTAAACACTGAGCCACTCTTACCCATAATGGAAACTGGACAAAGCGGGAACATCAGAGCATTGTAAGGAATCAGTGAAGCACTTATTTTTCTTGTGCACTTTTGAATTCTATCCCACATATAAAGAGACTGAAATGAGAGACTGCCAGTCCTTCAACTCTGTTCGTTCATCAGTAAAATTGAAAATATCAATACAAATTAATGCAACGAATTGTTTTTTAACCATAAAATTAAATTATGACAAACATTGAGATTTCATTTGAACAATGAATGGATCTTGGCTTTAATGTTTGGTAGTATTACCGACAGGAGGTCCAGGAGGCACAACCGACTTCTTTTCAGGTCGTGTGGTTGCAGGAGCACAGACATGCTTAGCCGCACTCTCCTGCAGGAGCCTCTCCACAACCTCAGCATCCAGCAAGGGAAAAGGCACTTGATGCACACGAAGGTGGGAACCTTCTGACGGCCGAGGCACTTTTTGGAAAGCCATGTGGGGGTTTGGATTCTCCTACAGCCAAACATGTTGAGAACAGAACAAATCCAAGAATGAAAAAGTGAACGGTGTCATTTTGTAGATATATAGTACCAGTGGATGTTGTGGATAGTAATATGCGGTGTCCTTACATTTTTGTACAGTTGCTCAGAGAGTTCCCTGATGTGCTTATGCAGCTTGGCAGTGTTGATGTCCTCTTCTTTTAAGGTGTCAAAGTCAAATGCTACAAGCTACGACACATGAACACGTGTATGTTTAACAATCTTGACATATTCTTTTTTTAGGGTGTCGCAGTCTGATTCTAGAGGGTTCAACACTCACATTTGTGCGCATACATTAATACTTTTGTAATCAAAGACCTCAATCAAAGACCTCAATTATAATTGATGAAAATAATTTAATCTGTCTTTGTGGGTCAGATTTGCATCACATTACCATCAAGCCTTTTCTTCAGGCATGAAAATTACAGTAAAAGCAAACTGCTTCAAGCATTAATTCAATATATAATCAATAACAATCAATGATGAATTCTTCATTGGACCAACACTCCTTATACCAGTGAACGACACTACTTAATTCATCCCTCATTGTGTTAATTGCAGACAAAAATACAGTGCCTGGCATATGAGCGTTAGGACCCTTTGTGGACATATTCACTCCATTTGACCAGAAGAAACATTTAGTGCATTACTCTCGTACTGTACCTCATCAAAAAGATCACAGGCTCTGTAAGGAGGACCTCTCTCAGACACAAAGCCAGCAAAGGCCATGCCATCCAAAACCTTAGTGAGGAAATCGTTTTCTATTAAGCCTCGCTGTCCCAGAAAGGCAGTCTGCATAAGAGGAGATGACAATCACAGAGTAAGGATGTAGTCCTAACGAGTAACTACCTATTCTTGTTCATGCATACAAGTAAGGCACTGACAAATACTGCTATTAGTAGTGCATTCATTCATTACATTAGTACATTCATAGTGATAAAGAACAATTGCAATTAGAGTTAAATGTTCAAAAAAGGTCCACCATGAGACCATCATCCAAAATGAAGTTGGAAATGATGGGAACAAAAGCTGAACCAGATTTATTATCACTGTGACTTCAACAAATACAATACTCTGAATAACATTTATTTCAAATTCAAGGATGATATGCTGAGGGGTAACCACAGAGTCACAACAGACAGAACAAAACAAAAATTTGGCACATACAAATATGTGAACCTAACGCTTTTCATGTAGCTTACAAGTCAGCCTTGATAAGGTTAGAGGGCGGTATCCAAAATTGGCATACAATAGACAGGATGGAATAGTTAGGCAGCCACAATAATAAATCTAAAAAGCATCAAAGGACATTAATATACATTCCAGCTCACAAACACTCCACTCGGGACAGAATAATCCATCACAACTTTGCACTCAGTTCCACACCGTGCACACTTGTTGAGTTATACTCAAAACTGTTTTGACATTGAAATGATATTTCCTTTTCTATAGAACAGCTGAATTGATGCACAAGTGCATTGCATTTGAACAGGAAATATATTCTTAAAAAAATCAACAAAAAGTCAAAAAAGTCAAGTCTACAATAAAATCTATTTAAAAAAAATCAAGATCTTACCTTGTGAAAGTGAATTACAGGTTCAGAATGGATGCGAATGAGCTGCAAACAAGATCTGTAGCCCTGAAAGAGTTGTGCAAAAAGCCTGAGGAAAACAGCCCGCACCTCCTTATCCTGTGGCACAGAATATTCAAATTCAAAACTCAGTAACATGGCAAACTTAATGATGTTCTGAAACAAATGTTTGGGTCTTAAAACAGGTTTTGGGTCATTGGTTTCATTCTATGATGTTGTACTCATTTTTCTATGAAGGTGTGAACTTTGAGAGCGTAAAAACAACAGAGATATGTGAGAAGATGTTAACGCCTGTCTGAGAAATGTGTATAAGTAGTGTAGTGAGGGGTTTTGCCACCTTGAGACATTTATAATAATTGTAAAAAATAAAGATGACTACAAAGTGCATTTCGCCTATTATGGGTTATTTTTAGAATGTAGATTCCGTGATAAATGAGGGACCACTGAAACACAAAAAAAGGCAAAACTAACACTGACTTACCAACAACTTGAGGTTGGAGGGTGCAGAACGAAGTGAAGGAAATGCATTATCTGCTATCTCCAGGTCGGGGTGCAAAACCTAGGGTCACAAATTAATCAGCAGTTGGTTTCTTTTATTTCAAATAAGTTTAACATGCCAAACATGGACTTTGGTTTCTAACTCATATTGTATGGCTCTTGTGCCAGTCCCTGAGCCCGGGAAAATAGTTAGGCTTGTGTCTGGTCAGCTTCTAGCATACAACTTGTGACACAAAAAAATATGCAGATCACAAACAATATGATTGCCCAACCGTACTTCTTATAGTCTGGAAACATCTTTTCAAGTTAGTATTTGTGCGCATGTGGGCATCATAGATCATAGCACTCCACTTTAAAGTGTGAGCACTATAAAATAGCATAGGGACAGGAGAGGATGGACGAGGCTATGTCTGTGTGTGTGTGTGTGTGTGTGTGTGTGTGTGCGTGCGTGTGTGTGTGTGTGTGTGTGTCTGTGTGTGTGCTTTTTCTTTATCTGGTTGTGTGTGAATGTGTGTGTTTACCAGAGACAGAGCAGTCTGAGTTTGGTGCAACAGAGGTTCAGGGAGCAGGGACAAATGAATGCACTCTGGGATCTTTATTGTTCCACCATCCAGGTCGGCAATAATAACGTCCAACTGATGAACACGCATAGAACAAAGACTGTGAGCTTGTTTGATATCAGTTGGGGAGCATGTGTCTCTTAAAATTGCTGAATTACTTCATCTGCATGCATAAAAACTTACTGAAAATGTTATGAAAGCCAAACAAACTTCTACTGGTCAGAAAACAGGAATAAATCTGGAAAGCCCCTATGCTCCAAATGCAATAAATCCACATTTCTCAAAAGCTTATCTATTTCCAAACTTACCAGATCCTCAATTTCTGTGTGAAACATTGAGTGCACACCAATGATGAAAGGGGTTGGGGAGCTCAGCACCTCCAGCAGACGGGAAGGTAGAATGGGGATGTAGGGATAGCTGGAAAATCATGGGTCAGATATTGAGGGCTTTCAAGGCAAAAAAAAAATGGTTACAAAGAATCCAATGAAGCAAAAGTGACCTTTGTGTTGAAACTTATATTAAGTCCCAGCTAGCAGCTATACTTAGACTGTTAGAATTTCTTTTGATGCACTGAGCTTTGCTCTCCCCTCCCTCACTCTCCTCCTCCTCTCTCTCACTTATGTACATGTCTCGTTAATGCATGTTACTTATTCAGCTTCTCCTCCAGAGTCTTTGTGTCCTGTGCTTTAATCTGCAGACCGCAGCTGGAACATGACCAGTGATGACGGACAACCAAACATCCGGGTACTGCTCTTGATTGGTATGCTGTGTTTAGCTTCAAACATTCCTACGTATTCTTTATGCATGCTAAATTCAATCTATCTAGCCACTTAAGCTGATGACCGTTGTGCATCTTTATGCCTATCTATGTTTCTCTCCCTCTCTCTTTCAAACCAACCAGTCGAGGCAGATGGCTGCCCACCAGCAAGTCTGAGTCTACCTGAGGTTTCTTATGTGAAAGGGGAGTTTTCCTTGCCACTGTTGCCAAGTGCTTGCTAATGGGGGAAATGTTGGGTCTCTGTGGGTCAATAATTTAGAGTTGAAATGTTTAAATGTTGAGGAGTTCTACCTGCTCCATCCTAGAAAGTGCCTTGATATAACTTCTGTTATGATTTGGCACTGTCCAAATGAAACTGAATAGAAAATTGAATTGAAGATCTAACTATAAAACATGATTGATTGACTTGTTACAGGGACAGACCCTGTTTAGTTAAGTTTGTATTATCATTTATTAAATCAAATCATCTATTCAAACCAAATATAATATCAGGGACATTGATTTAAACCTTCTGTCATCAAGTTCAAAATTACTCAATATTTCTTCATCAACAAAACAACCCTCAAAAATATACAAAATAATACAAGAATCAAATCACAGCACCTCTCTACCAGTAGCAAAAAAGATCTATCTATTATCACTGATGCCGAATTCTGGACCCAGATTTGTCGAAATATTTACTCAACAACAAGAAATGCAAACACTCAGCTAATACAATACAAGATACTCCACAGAACTCACTACACAGGGCAGAGAATGTTTAAAATGGGATTCAAATCAGATATCTGTACTAACTATATATATATCTATATCTGTACTCAAAACTCTCCTGATGATTACATTCATGCCATGTGGCATTGCACACCAGTCCAACAGTTTTGGAGACAAGTCACAGAGTCACTATCCCACTACTTGGGCTGTCACATCCCTCTATCTCCCTCACTCTACTTATTAGGTGACACATCAACAAGATCTCTAAGTAAATCAAATACAATAGCCCTTCTGCTGGTGCTTACTGTCGCGAAGAAAACAATACTCATGAACTGGAAATCAAAAAAACATACCAATATCATGCAATGGAAAAACCTACTCTTAGACCACATAGCTATAGAGTTCTATTGAAATCTTGATTAAGTATTCCTTTATTGTATGTATCTGTTCCATGAACTGCCAGATAAACTACACACAAGGGACAGATAATGTGTTGATTTGTATGGTTGCTGAAAAAAAGGAAACAAAATAAGGTTATATTCCTATGGGGGCCCCTGATAGAGTCTCCCAAAGCAAAAAAGGTCTCAGGTGACGGGTCAGATAAGAGCAGCTCCAGACCCCATATAAAGAAAAACAAAAAATGGAAGCACACGTCACCTGGAGTGGTACCACCTGGGCCCCGCCCTGGAACCAGGCCGGGGTTGGGGCTCACCAGTGAGCACCTGGTGGCCGAGTCTCCACTCACGGGGCTCCTGTAGGCTCGCCAGGAGGGGCCGTAGGGGATCAGTGCAGTGTGGTCTGAGCAGCAGTCAATGGGGGGGGGGCCTCGGTAACCTAATCCCCAGACTAATCAAGTAGCTTTTAGGATGATGGAATGTCACCTCGCTGGGGAGGAAGGAGCCCGAGCCGGTGCGGGAGGTGGAGTGTTTCCGACTAGAGATAGTCGGGCTCACCTCTACACACAGCCTGGGCTCTGGATCCCAACTTCTTGAGAGAGGCTGGACTCTCTTCCACTCTGGAGTTGCCCATGGGGAGAGGCGGCGAGCTGGAGTGGGCTCACTTATAGCTCCCAAGCTCAGCCGTCATGTGTTGGAGTTTTCCATGGTGAACAAGGGGGTGGAGGGGGCCCTGCGCCTTCAGAAGGGGCAGGTCTCTTGCTGTTGTTTCGGCATACAGGCCAAAAAGCAGTGCAGAGTACCCAGCCTTCTTGGATGTCCTCGGGGAAGTAACTAGACAGTACCCCATCTGGGGACTCCACTGTTGAAATGGCAGACTGATGATCGATTTTGTAATCATATCATCTGACGTCCGGCCGCATGTCTCGGACACTCGGGTGAAGAGAGGGGCTGAGCTGTCAACCAATCACCACCTGGTGGTGGGTTGGATCCGCTGGCGGGGGAAGAAGCCGGACGGACCCGGCAAGCCCAAACGTATTGTGAGGGTCTGCTCGGAGCGTCTGGCAGAGCCCTCCGTCAGGGAGATCTTCAACTCCCACCTCCGGGTAAACTTCAATTGGATCTCTAGTGAGACTTGAGACATAGAGTCCAAGTGGACCATGTTTTCCACCTCCATTGTTGTAGCAGCAGCCTGAAGCTGTGACCGTAAGGCCGCAGGTGCCTGTTGTGGCCGCAAAACCTAAACCCAGTGGTGAACACCGGAAGTAACTGATGCCGTCAAGCTGAGGAAGGAGGCCTACCAGGCTCACCTGGCCCTGTGGGTTTCCTGAGGGAGCTGACAGGCATAGGCGTGCCAAGCATGCGACAGACTGGGCTGTTGTGGAAGCAAAAACTCAGGTCAAGGGGGCAATGGAGGGGGACTATCTGTCTGCTTAGAGGAGGTTCTGGCAAACCGTCCGGCGCCTCAGGAGGGGAAAGCGGTGTCCTACCAACACTGTTGACAGTGGAGGTGGGGAGCTGCTGACCTCAACTGAGGATGTGGTCGTGCGGTGCCACGAATATTGCGAGGATCTCCTCAATCCCTCTGGCAAGTCTTCCAAGGGGGTAAGCAGAGGCTTGGGACTCGGGTGGATTTGCTCATCACCCAAGCTGAAGCTGAAGGTTAAAAAGCTCCACGATGGCAAAGCGCCGGCGGTGGACGAGATCCGCCCTGAGCTCCTCAAGTATCTGGATGTTGCAGGGCTGTCATGGCTGACATGCTTATGCAACATCGCATGGCAGTCGGAGACAATGCCCCAGGACTGGCTGACTGGGTTGGTGGTCGCTTTATCTAAGAAAGGGGACCACAGGGTGTGTTCCAACTACAGAGGGATCACACTCCCCACCCTCCCCGGGAAAGTCTATTCCAGGGTACTGGAGAGGGGAATTCGGCCAATTGTTGAAACTCAGATCAACAATGTGGGTTCTGTCCTGGCCGTGGAACACTGGACCAGCTCTCTGCAGGGTGCTGGAAGGGTCATGAGAGTTTGATCAAACAGTCCACATGTGTTTTGCAGACTTGGAGAGGGCATTCGACCGCGTCCCTCATGGGGCTCTGTGGGGGGTGCTCCGCGAGTGTGGAGTCCATGGGCTCCTTCTAAGGGCTGTGCGATCTCTATACGACCGGAGCGGGAGCTTGGCTCACATTGCCGGCAGTAAGTCAGACTTGTTTTCAGTACATGTTAAACTCCGGCAGGGCTGCCCTTTGTCACTGGTCCTGTTTATTTTTTATATGGACAGGATTTCTAGGCGCAGCCTGGGGCTGGAGGGGGTCTGGTTTGTGGACCACAGGATCTCATCGCTGCGTTTTGCAGATGAAGTTGTCCTGATGCCACCCTCAGACCAGGACCTCCAGCATGTGCTGGGGCAGTTTGCAGCCAAGCGTGAGACGGCCGGGATGAGAATCAGCACCTCTAAATTTGAGGCCATGATTCTCAACCGGAAAAAGGTGGCTTGTACCCCTCTGGCTCGGAGACAAGATTCTGCCTCAAGTGGAAGAGTTTAAGTATCTTGGGGTCTTGTTCACGATTAAGGGTAGAATGGAGCGCGAGTTTGACCAACGGATCGGTGCAGCAACGGGGGTGATGAGGTCGATGTACCGGTTCGTCATGGTGAGTGCTGAGCCGGAAGACAAAGCACTCCATTTACTGGTCGATCTACGTTCCTACCCTCATCTATGGTTGTGAACTTTGGGTCATGATCGAAAGTACAAGATCTCGGATACAAGCGGCCATAAAGAGTTTCCTATGCAGGGTGGCGGGACGCACTCTATGAGATAGGGTGTTGAGCTCTGTCACCCGGGAGGATCTGAAAGTAGAGCCGCTGCTCCTCCATGCCGAGAGGAGTCAGCTGAGGTGGCTCAGGCATCTTTTCTGGTCCAAGGGAGGTGCATGTCC
Organism: Carapus acus; assembly: GCA_900312935.1. Taxonomy (NCBI): domain Eukaryota; kingdom Metazoa; phylum Chordata; class Actinopteri; order Ophidiiformes; family Carapidae; genus Carapus; species Carapus acus. The sequence goes on along the minus strand of OMPJ01015296.1, from coordinate 11,319 downwards.
CACTAGGAGGAGACCCCGCAGAAGACCCAGGACTATGTCTCCCAGCTAGCATGGGAACGCCTCGGGATCCTCCCAGAGGAGCTGGAGGAGGTGTCCGGGGAGAGGCAAGTCTGGGCTTCCCTTCTGAGACTGCTGCCCCCCCAACCCTGCCCCAGATCAGCAGCAGACAATTGATGGATGGATTTTTCTTTCTTCAGAAAGAGACTTAATTCTTAAAATTAAGAAAAAAGAAGCTCTGAGAATCATATTACAATTCTGAATCAATGAAACATAGGGTCACATGATAGTCAATATCAGTTTCACTACAAATGTAGCCAGTGCTACCATTGATTGTGTTACACAGTGGCTGTGATCTGGTTCATTCTTCATAAGTTCAAACACATTTATTGACGCACAGAGATTTTTTTTAACTTTTAAACATTATCATCTGTGTAATGATGTTAAATAATTCACTGCCGATGACAAGTTTTGACAGATAAAAAGTTCTAAGCAGCACAGGCGACACCACACTGTGAAAGCCAAAATACATGATAGCAATGTTAAAATGCAGTAAACATTGTAAATATCACATCACACATCATACATTACGATATTTTAAGAACAGTGAACTCTTTGGACACTGAGTGAAAAGAGATCAAAGATCAATGTACAGTTGGACCAGGATAAACAACTTTACCTTTCAGTCAATATTCAAAATCACTTAAAAAGAAAATGATATCACAATAATTCTGAAATAGAGTAGTTTGGCCACAGTTGTCATCGAACGCAGCAATTTCTTTAAATCAATGCAGAGTCACAAGCGTACCTGTATCGGAGGGGAAACATGAGCGCTTCCAAGGCACGACATGCCTCCCCAAGCCTCTGATAGCTGGTGGAGTGGAACAAAATCTTATGTTCTGTCAGAACAGCACAGAACAGGCTCAGCACATTGTGGATACCTTAAGGACAATACACACAACAATAGAAAAGAGTTAAACTCACAATTGGTTGTCAACAATGATGTGCCATGAGATTGATTTTACTGATTCATATAACCAGCATCTGCTTTGCAAATCAAGAGTGTGGCATTTTCAGCCAAAACATCATTGTAGTTCTTGTTGTCTTCGGTCAGGTGGCAGCGACTCTTTCAGACTGTGGCTCACTCTGTCTGAGACTGTCTCGGGATCGGTGGGGGCCTGTTCAAGTCCTGACCTAGACCATAAAATGAACTGGCACATTGAGGGATTCCAGTTTGCCTGTTGAGCACTGCTGAGGTGCCCTGAGCAGGGTACCTAACCCCAACTCACTCAGGGTGCAACCCCTGCATGCAGACCCCAAAAGCTATAATTCCTTCACTATTATATAGTGAACTATGTTCACTATATAATTCCTACACACAATTTCTTCTTTCTAAATTAATCTTCTTCTTTAATGTCACTTTAAGTATAAATTTTTCCCAACACGACTCCCAGATGATGAATTCTGACTCCTTGTCACAAGCTAACATACCCAACTGCATTTTCTTTTCACTGGTAAGCTCTCCCTTTGATGGGGATAAAAGTGCTCTGAAAGTAATCGGTACCTTGGTGCCTTGATGAACCGGGGTTGTGCGGTTGTTTTAACTGTAACTAAAAAGATTTGCCATTGGGCATATGAGCTGTTTGTGGCAGATAGTAATGAATAGAATCAAACTACAGTTGACTTCACAATTGCATTGACCAGGTTGAAATGAAATTCCTGGCTAGGTCTTTAAGCTGTGAGGGACCTGTTGGTTTGTTATGGCTATTTGCAAATATATTTGTAGTAGTAGACTGAAATGCCAGAAATGTGTGTCAGAATTCAAATACCATGTATCCCAAATCAATGAAATATTAGTGATTTATTTACATTCTTTCATTCACTTTTATCTTTGCTTGAGATTTTCAGCAGTACAAACACTGTGCCATTTTCCCCCGTCACTTTGCAGCATTCATCAACAAAATGCCAATATGTACCGCGTTTTCTGCACCATAAAGCGCACCTAAAAGCCTTTAATTTTCTCAAAAATCAACGGTGCTTTTAACAAAGTGTACTTTATGTGTGGACTAAGGTCCAAAACCTGTGCGATTTTAGCAAGCGCTCCGTTTGACTGACTGTCGAACCTTTTCCTGCCGACATAGGGACGTAATACGCACACTACGTGTGCTGTGAGCGATAAACCAATTAGAGAACATTACATTGAGCTACGTACAGTACGTGCGCTTACCTCTGCCATCCCTCCAGTAGTAACATTATACTGTACTACCCTTGTGCACCAAAACAACATTTGTTCAGCTAAGGAGCCCCCTCAAAATGGCATCAGCGAAGAGACACGCCTGCAAAACACAATGCAAACTACAGGCTATCAGTTATGTGGTTGTACATGGGAATACTGTAGAGCAGCCCCGAAGAGAATTCAAAATCGATAAAGCTATTGTTTGGAGGTGGAAGAGGCAGGAGGATGAATCTGGAGCTTGCCATCATAGCAGGAGAATTAACACAAGAACGCCAACTGCTAGACATTGGTGTGAACAGGGCGTTCCGGCGTTCAAGGTGAAGTTGCGAGCGTCGTGGGAGCGATGGATGACAGACGTCGAACACACCTTTACTTAGACTGGGGTGCAGCAACGGACTAGTTACGCCACCATATGTGAATGGATTGTGGATGCCTGGGCTAGGGTACCTGCTTTGACAGTTCGAGCTTTTGCGAGAGCTGGTATCATTGCTGAACAGCCACCCACCAATGAGACTGACTCCAAATATGACGAGAGAGAGCATGTTTGATAGCGAAAAGTAGGATAAAGTTCAACCAATCTCATGTTTTGCTTCCGTTATCTTGTTTTAGCGTGCGCCAAACAACACTGTGTGCCTCATGTATGTAAGTACAGAAATAGACCCTGTAATTGATACTGCGCCTTACAGCCCGGTGCACTTCATGGTGCAGAAAGTATGGTACATTGAGGCTGTGAATATCTTGACTACTTTTAACACACAATTTCATTTCTGAATGCACTTCTTACGACAATGTTCAGTTACAGATAGATACTGAATGATGCACTCCTCTTAATCGGGACCGACATTTTGTAGTCTTTTCATGACTGAAACAACAAAAACTCACAAAAGCTAGTAAAGTCATTCTCTGTAGACGACTGAGCATAAGGATATGGGACAATTTATCTCTAAAAAAACAACGGAAATCACTCATATGATACAGTCGAAATAATATTTCAAATACCAATGTGACAACCAGGAAGAATTCTAAGTTTATAGTTCCTGTTATTGTTTTCTGTCGAAGCAAATGAAAGACCAATTTATCACACATTGAAGTGATAAAGGGAGAGGAACCCTGGCAGACATATCCGCACCACTGGGGGTGCTGGGTCTGGGCGTTTGGCTGCTGCGTCCTGCACTTCAACCATAAACAGGAAACTCCATGTGAGGATCTACAAAATCTCTCCCTGCATTTCATGATAGGCCTGTCAAACCAAATTACTCCACCTTACCTAAAAATTGTGGAATGCTTTGGCATAGCAAGCATTTTACATAGGATTTGTGAAGTTATTTACTGTAGGCAGAAAATTTATCAACTCAATCTTGTATGTACCTTACACAAAATGTGAAATAATGAGACAATTCTGACATCTCTAAAACTTCTATGTAAACTGCACAGATATGTGCATCAGACTCTCGCTGTGGCCCTTTGCCTCAAGCAGTTTCTGAGATTGTTATATGTCCGGCCAAAGCGTACGTCGGCTTTTAGGTGCCTTCTTATCTTGTGGAAATAGTGACACAATTCCGATCCAAAACAGTAACGGATGTCAGAGGACACAAAGACGGCAAGCAAACAGCAGACTTGCTGATGACCATCCCCACGTTCCCACCGGGAGCTGTGCTTCCTGTGCGTTGTGACATGTCTAATACACATTCCACTCTGTTGACTGAGGTGACCTGTGCATGCAGCACCACAGGCTGCTCGACCACATAGCTGCTCTAAATCCTTATATGGACAAAAGGATGACCTAATACATGAATTGTTGCACTTGTCCTCTGTGCCTACGTGCAGCTTATTAACCATCCTGTGCTCTGCTGACACATGATCTGCATCATCTCTCATAAGAAAGGAAGAGGTTCAATTCAATTGTATTCAATTCAATTGAATTCAGTTAAATTTCATCTAAATTCAATGTTATTCATGTAGTGCAAAAACATATAAAGTTATCTCAACGCACTCAGTAAATGGAACAAGTGGAGCTCCTTAACATTTAAACACTTAAACTCAATAAGACTTGCATGCAGATACCCAACATTTCCCCCATTAACAAGCACTTGGCAATAGTGGCAGGGAAAAAGTCCCCTTTTAATGGAAGGAGACCTCCGGCAGACCCACAGTGCTGGTGGGCAGCTTTCTGCCTTGAGCAGCTGGGTTAAGAATTATGCCACTCTTGAAAAATTGAAACACCAATTTTCATTTTAATTTGTGCCATGACTGCATGACTTCTGCAATACAGTGTTGAAAATATCTTTAAGTTGTGAAGTGAAGAGAAGCAGAAATGAGAGTTGAAGCCACAATATATCTACTTTTTTTTTTGCTACAGAGATGCAAATAAAAGCTATTCATCAAAAATAAATCGTACTTATTTCATTTGAGGCATTTTCCAAAATGCAACAAAAATCGTGCTATGGTGGGATAGTTCAATCCCCGATCCTATTTCTGTGTACTGCAACACTTAAGCATTTGTTGCACATCTTCACTCAAATTCTGACTCTAATATATTAAGGAAAACTAAGTGGCAATCACACTGATCAGTAATGGAGTTTATGTTTCTGTCCTCTGTCTATCTTTGTAGTGTATTGATATTGTCACCGACAACAATTTACAGTTAGTGTTTTCATTGGGTGTGAACACAAGCAAACAAAACAAATTCCCCGGGCAGCAGGATTTAACTTTTGCAAATTTCAGGTTTGGGTTGAATATAGGGTGGCTTGATCTTAGACTACAAAAGAATTCATCCTTGTCCATTGTGCAGTGAGGTGTTGTGCATAGGATCTAGAACAATGAAACAAAATGTATTACTGATACTGTCTAAATTAACTTACCAAGCTGCTGGAAAAGAAGAGCAACACTTTTTGTTGTCACAGGCAAGGTGTCATTAAGGGGTATCTGAATGAGCTGTCGGTCTCCTGCTCCGAGGCTGAACAGCTTCTGTGAGGAACAACAAAATCCTAAAAGTCACTGGAAGCAAAACATTGCATTAAATAACTTCAAAACAAGCCGGAATTCTAAGGCAAGGACTGCATTTCTGGAAGTGATGAGGTGAGGAAAAATGATTGGTATGGTACAACCCTCCAGGACGAAGGGAAAAACCTATAGCAGAGTGAAAACCAGAGGGACAGCTGGTCTCATTCATATGATTCCTCACATACCTGTATGTTTAAGTAGATTTTGCAGTGACAAACTTAAGGCCAAACGACAGCCTTGGGGTATTCACTGTGGCACCTTGGGTTTAAAGAGCAGCAGTCCAGCTGAAGTGTGAAACAGGAGACTAAATTCTCCCTTTGAACATACTATATAATCCTCATTTGTAAGTCTGACGTCTGTCTCATTTGCAATAAGGAGTCTTATGTATAACAGTGACAAGGAACAAGAATTGTGGTATTTCTATTTCACGGCATGAATCAAAGTACATCAAAATGTACTTACTAACCAGATATTACCTTGCACACTGTATCATTCACCTGTTAATTCCTCCCCTGAGTATTTGTTTACTTGAGCAAATGGTTCTAAGCACTAGTGAATAAGGTGGTGTAGTGAGCTACAGGGGGTGGCATAAGTATTCACACCCTTCAAACTTTTCCACATTTTGTCACATTACAACCATAGACATAAATATATTTTATTGGAATTTTTTAGAAAATAAACAACTTAGAAAAACAAATAAATACAGAAAACAGAAATGTGCAAAAGTGGTCAGTCCCCATGAGTCAATACCTTTTACTGCGATTACAGCAGAAAGTCTTTTGAGGTATGTCTCTATCAGCTTTGCACAAAAAGAACTGAAATGTTTGCCAGTTCTTCTTTGCAAAACAACTCAAAAACAGTCAGATTAAATGCAGAGCGTTTGTGAGCAGCAGTTTTCACATCTTGCCAGATTCTTGATAGCGTTTATGTCTAGACTTTGACTGGTCCATTCATGGCTTTTGCTTTCCTCTAGGATTGCCCTGTATTTGGCTCCATCTATCTTCCCATCTACTCTGACTGTCTTCACTGTCCCCTGCTGAAGAGATGCATCGCCAAAGCATTATGCTGCCACCACCATATACAGTATGACAGTGGGGATGGTGTGTTCAGAGTGATGTGCAGTGGTGGTTTTCCGCCACATATGGCATTTTGCAATTTGGCCAAAAAGTTAATTTGGTATCATCTGACCAAGGCACTTTCTTCCACATATTTGTTGTGTCTTCAACATAGCTTCTAGCAAACTACAAACAGGACTTGTTATGGTTTTCTTTAACAGTGGCTTTCTTATTACCACTCTTCCATAAAGGCCAGATTTGGGCAGTGCATGACAAACAGTTGTCCTGTGAACATATTCCCCCTCCTGAGCAATGGATCTCTGCAGTTCGTCCACAGTCACCATGGGCCTCTTGACTGCATCTCCGATCAGTGCGCCACTTATTCTGCCAATAGGTTTAGGTGGACGGCTTAATCTTCGTAGGTTAAAAGTTGAGCCATACTCTTTCCACTTCCGGTTGATGCATTGAACAGTGCACCGTGAGATGTTCAGAGCTTGGGAAATCTTCTTATAGCCTAAGCCTGCTTTAAACTTCATCCTTGACCTGTCTGGTCTGCTGGACTTCATGATGCCGTTTGCTCCCCAATATTCTCTTAACCACTCTCTGAGGCTGCCTCAGAGTGGGTATATTTGTGTTGAGATGAGATTATATACAGGTGGACACTACTTAGTCATTAGGTCAACATTCCATCAATCAGCAATTATCAGGCAACTTCTGAAGGATATTAGTTACACTCAAGGAAAAGAGGGCTAAATACTTTTGCATACCACACATTTCAGTTTTTTATTCGTGAAGAATGTTGAAATCATGTAATTTTCTTGTTGGTCTTTCACATAAAATTGCAGTAAAATATATTTATGTTTATGGTTGTATTGTGACAAAATGTGGAAACGTTTAAGGAGTATGAATACAGTGACTACTAGCCACTGTATGTGCACATGAGGGTTAAAAACAGACATCGCATTTTACCTTGGGAAAGGGCAAATGATAACTGCCACATTTCAAACCACTACAATAACATTCAAAATGTTATCAGTTTTAAGCATCTTTTATTAGGTTTGCCCTCAAGAGGCTAACATCTTAGCTGTGTGTAAACCCTACCCACTGACAAGTAAGAATAATGTCGGCCTGGCTGAGTCAGGCAACTACTGCAGACTGGGTGATGACTTGGAGCATTCCGGCCAATTTCAATGTAACACTCCATAACATTAAAACAATGACATGATTGGTCATCCACAACCTATCCGATTTGAAAATCAATCTTAAAAGGCTGATTGCCTGGTAGTGTCAACCATGCTTAAGTATGTTAGTACAATTTTGAAAGGTATGCTGGCACTTGTATGATAGGACCTCCTGATTTCTGAGAGACAATCAAAACCTAAAAAAACATAACTGAGTAACCTCATGACTGACTGACAAACTGAATTAGGGTGTCCATCTAAGACAAAATCAGTGATGAAGCTCTCCTGCATCCTGCAGTCCCACCAAACACAAGGGCATTTTGCCTTAAGGAAGAAAAACAACATATTCCACGGAAAAGTGGAAAGTATGTATTAGGACATTTCTGCCTGTCGCCAAACAACAATTTCTGGCACTGCATATATTGGCAAAAGAGGATACATAAATCACTACCAGAGGCCCCTTTTTGTACTGACAAGTTACTTTAAGGCGGGTTTATTTACCCTATTCCAGCTAAATAGTTGTTGAGAGCAGCACTGTGTGAGACAGAGGCCTACCTGGGATCCTCCAGCAACTGGAACCAGGAACCTGAAGAGATTGGCCACCAGAGCGTCTAGAGGGAAATTAAGGCTGTCTATATACACTGTGTAGATTACACCCAAGCAGCCCTTGCCAGAGAACAAATAAAACACAATGTCAGGTACAAATTGTGTGGGATGTAATATTTGGGGTGATATATTTTGAAAAAAAAAATTGGTACTCGAAATATTTCAGGATAATCCAGCCTCGAGACAAGAATGAGACTTTTTGGTGCAAACACTTCAGCTGGCTGGACCAGGCCATCCTCTTCAGCCTCTTCATCGTCATCTCCATCAGCTTTGATATTTTTTGATGCCTAAAGAATTAAGAGCAACTTTGTCAGTATAGCTAGGAAACAACACATTAGAATCGCAAACCAGCACACTTACCAATTATCTATGGCATGTGCACCCTTACAAACTTATCACATATCCTCACCGATATACATGTTGTATTTTGACTCTGGTCAGTTTCACAACTGTCCCACTAAAAACTGGTTCAAGGGTATAACAGACGCCTCCACCAATATTGAGATAATGGTCAAATTTGTCAATGCACAAGTGCCTGCCAAAACGTCTCACAGCTGCTCAGCAGCCGAGCATGAGTGTCAGATTTTCTGTGAAAACAAACTTATCAAATAACACTGACAGAGATAGAGAACGAATCACATTTCATATTATCACAATAAGGATATAATTATAACTAACTAAATACATACACAAACATACCGGTACATACGTGCGCGCACAGACGCGCACACACACACACACACACACACACATCAGGGATTAAAGCAAAAAAAAAAATCAGTTTTGACTTAAAAATATACATATTTTTGACTGAAATTAATTGATTGATCAATAGATGGATCGAATCTTAACGTTTAAGATAAATGACCAATCACAATGAGCATCAAAAGTTATGACAGCGTCTCTATCCGCGGTGGGGAGGAGGGGAAGTTTTCAGCAAAGCAGCCGTGGTCTCACGGAGAGTAACGTTCAAGTTTCATTACAATACGATTGACCCATTCATAACGGGAGGTGTGGCACGGCTTTCTACCTTTCAGGACGGGATGGCGGTCGCATCATTTTGTAGAGAAGCTGAGTGATGTGTTTGCTACAAAAAACACCTACATCTCTGTTGATTCTACTCATCCAAACATTCCTTCAAGTCCCTGATAAATTTTAACAGCTTTCTGAGGCTTACCTGAGGGGGCGGGCAAACCCTCCCTCCTGTTATACCAAGGCTTTGGCTAGTTTAATTGGTTTACAACAGCATCAGTTTAATGACTGACATGCTTTCATTGGACAGTCAAAACCACAACAAAATCTACATTATCTTTTATTTAGTCTGTTTCCCTCCTCTTTTTCCAAATGACGGAAATCTGTCTGTAGATGGAGACGCTTTGA
>OMPJ01015294.1:16204-40701 GCA_900312935.1 Carapus acus | reverse complement strand
ATGTTGTCTGCTGGCAGAGTTTTGAATTGCAGTGGAATTGCAAATTGACTGACATAAATCTTGTTCTCAAAACCTATAACACTGAAATTCTTCATGTGTGGCGTATGTTTGTAGTGTAATAGTATTAATCTAAATTCCTATATTGTAATAATATTAGTCAATATACTAACAGACATATTGTTATTACACTTTCAAGATTCAAGAGTTTCATTGGTCACATGCTCATTGGATGTGCCGTGAAATTAAACAAATCACAGTAATCAGGTAGCTGCATATAAGTCATTATTATCAGAAGAATATTATCTGAAATGCTAAATGAAGTGATGTCATGTCAGGCTTAGAGCTGTGTATGTCATCTTTATGGTTACTTCTGAAGCAGAACATACACAAGGTCACTCCAGGTTTTTGCAGTCCAATGTAATGCAGTTGCTCACATGGATCACAGACTATGTTATGTGCCATGTGTTGCATACAGCTGCAAAAGCTGCATACTTCAGCGTGTCTCTCCGGCGTCTAATTGTCAACCCATGTTTGACTCATGTTTGAGTTGGATCGTCTCCCGACATTTGCAGAGATGTTTCATACAGCAGCATGTCCTCTATGCCCTCTTTCTCGCTGAGATGAGAAGTCAGGGCTCTCTGACCCCTCTCACAGCCACAGCTGTTGTTCCTAATTTGAAGTTGGCAAAGGCTATTTTACTGCATGTTCCACTCAAACATTGTGGATGTTTTCAACATATTGCCATCTCAAATCAGAGGGCACCACTCAATGCCTTTGCTAATTGATGCACATGCACTCACACACGCACACACTTCTCATGAATTTCATTACTTCTCTTCTCCTGATACAAGAATTGCACTTGTTTTCTGTCCTTTCTGTTCATCCTTCTGTTGACATTGCTCTCTCCTCAGGCTGTCAGATTGTCAGATCTTAACAGAGGGTTGCTCCTCTTTGGTCTCAGCCCTAAATTCCAACCCCTCCCATTTGCGAGAGCTGGAGCTGAATGGGAACGACCTGCTGGATTCAGGGGTGGAACTGCTGTCTGAGTTTGTGAGGAGTCCTAATTGCAAACTGGAGATTCTGAGGTCAGACACAGTTTAGTACAATTTTGTTGACATAATGTTCTCTAATGTGAGCAGGAGACTTTTCATCTTTTGTGCTGCTTCTTTCATATGTACAATTGAGTACAAATTTCACCCAAAATTTCACCTAAGCTCCGAAGAAACCAATAGCCTGAAAGCAATAGCTCTGTGCCATGTGCTTCTTTATACTAAGCCCAGCCTCTGTATTACAGTTAGTGTGTGTTTTTGAAATACGGACATTTTTAAAAGGTGTCACAAATTAATTTAGAATCGGAGGAAAACAACCACATCTTGTGTGCTCACCAGTTAAACACACAGGCACACACAACCCTACACACCCATGTTGTGTGGCTCAATCTTTTTTTGTCTTTATTCTCTGTAATCACAATTCTATTGAGGATTATTCAGGCAATATAAATGACTTACTGTTTTTGAGGGAGCCATTTCAGCCACCTGTCTTTTGTTGAACTCTCCCATCTCTCCTCAGGATATCAGGCTGCCAGATCTCAAATGAGGGATGTTCATCTCTGGAATCTGCTCTGAGATCCAACCCTTCCTATCTTAGAGAGCTGGATATGAATAGGAACATGCTGCAGGATTCAGGGGTGCAGTTGCTGTCAAATCTCCAGAAGGATCCCAGATTCAGTCTGGAGATTCTGAGGTCAGTAGAAGTCCAGTCAGTCGCAGCTCAACAATTGGGGGCACTTGGGTGCAGAATGGTTTCATCATTTGCAGAGCAGAAATAGGGTATATTAGACAGAGGATGTTGGACATGGAGCTGCCAGGTAAGAGGAAAAAGAAACCATGTGTCAGGATCCACACAGACTTTGCAGGGTCTGACGTTGAATTTAATAGGCAAAAAACAGAGTTCACACAATCTGACAAATCCGGACAAATCAGTAGGAAAAGAGTCTTGTCACAAATGCAGAAAAAATGGGAGGCTTTCACTCAGCTGTACCAACTCCCCTCAAATTGTGCTCAGTCAGGAGAACAACAGTACTTTCAGTCATGGTCTGACAAAGTGGACAGATGAGACTTTGCTCAAATGGAAAGTGGAGAGAAAACAACAAAGGCAGGAGGCTTCCTAAAATGGCCACGGGCACACGTGTATCACTTCATATTGCTCAAGATCTGAAAGGGAAGGGACAGCCAATGTGCTGCTGCGTCCCATTAAAGGAGCAGCTGAAATCAGAGGTGTTATTGATGTCCAGGGAAAGATGTGAGAGCAGAGAGTAGCCAAGGTTCCTCTCACAGAGCTACACTTGCTAACGGGAGCTTGCTCTAATACTGCTACATTTCTCTATCTGTAGGACAAAAATATGGACTACCGAAGTGGATGGCTGGACACGCTGTGAGTAGTCAGATGATATATAATATTCAACGTTGTGTTATGTTTACTGTATGTTTACTACACATTATAACCTATAACACTCTTTTTGATTCTATGTGGGAAATATTTTTCTCCTTACTGTATTTCTTAGTATTACCGTGCTTTTGAGGTGTAGGATCAACTGCTCTGATTCTGTGATTTGTTCAGAATTACAACCATTACTTTTTATCGTCTCAATCTCTTTTATCCAAGTCCATCATCTCTGAAGTTGGCCTTAAAACCATCGTGACTAGACACAGGTCCATAACTTCTAACAGATTTACGTACTGTGTGACTTTGGACAGCTGTTGTAGTGTGATTAAGTGCAAATACCAAAAAAACATGGAGTAAATCAATTTCAACAGCACAATCACAGGCGTTGACATTGGAGAGCACAAGACAGAGGGACAGAGAGGAGGGAGAGATTTCACCCTGGCCTGTGATGAGCAGAGTTTAAAGTGTTATGTCAAATAGTTACATTTGCACTAATTTACATTACATAGATATTCATTGGGTAGGTAAACAAGTCAGACTGTCAGACAGAAATTTTAAATGCACATCTAAAATGCTAATAACAATACAATAAGCATGAGTATAATAGCATTGTTGATTTTTGATGTGCTTCTTCTACACAGCAGATACCAGCGCTCCTCCAGATTGGTCAGAGGAAAACCTGCATATGTCATCTTCTGTTGATGATTGAGTTTGTGTTTTGAGAGAAGTTTTACCAAGCAACTGTTAGGGGCAAGGAATAAGTTATGAGTTGGAGAGATAAGTGATGTCGGTGGATCTGTGATGTGCAAAAGTTTGATGACAAGGGTGGCAAAGAGGGGTAATTAGTTGCAGGATGGTCGGTGGGGGGGTGTACTGAGTTAGTAAGGGATAAGGGACCGAGAGGTAGATGGCAGTGTAAAAAGTGCCAAAGCAGGAAGAACTCAAGGAACCAAGGCTGCCCTCCTCCTTTTGGTCCATCACGGTAGACAGCAAAAACTGTGACCAGAGATGCTGTCAAGTACATGCACTCATTCAAAGTCTCTTATTTTTTATTTGTATCTTGTGCTCCCTTTGTGTGCACTGACAGGCTGAGACCTGCCTTCTTTTTTAGAATGCAAATCCAGATTCAAGAATGCACTTTTTAAGTGTTGTGTACATACTATCATTGCCCTCTTATGTGTGCTTAATGATTGTGGCATTACATTATATATGATCATTTTCAATGTAGATTCAAATCATGATGTAATAATGTACATGTGTAATGATTGATGATTTAAATGCCTCACTTTGTCTTGTTTTTCTGTTATGTTCTCTTGCTTGCACTAGCGCGTTTCAGTATTTATAATTGTAGCCAACATGAGTAGCGTCTGAAACATCTGCAAGGTTACGTCAGCATTCTTTGGAGCCTCCTGTGTGGGCATCTGAGCACAGAGAGTCTAAGTATACTGTGTTCACCGTCTCAGCTGCAGTCGCGCATTAGAAAATGAGCAGAGCAGGAGAGGAAAGCCGTCCATGGTTATTTGCTCCATGGTTATTATTTCCGACAGAACGGAACCCTGTCTCAGGCCCTCACTCCCCAAGAATGGGGGATGTAATTCTCTCCTACTCCGTCCCTCAAACCGGACCCCTTCTCCACAGTGTGGAGATGGCATTCATTCAGAAAATTATCTGGAACCTTGCATCGGCCTCAGATTTTTTTTTAATTACTTATTTACTACTAAAAAAGCAGGAATTGCAAATGCAATCTGACAACCATTTCATGTTACATCATGTTGAAATACATATAGATACATAAAGGTGTTTGGCTTGTTTCCTTCCTAAGAGAAGAAGAGTCCAATTGTATGTTTGGCAGACAGAGCAGCCCACTCTTCCTCAAAGCTAGCCATTTTCTTTTAGATAAAAGTACAATACATTGAAATGAAAACTAAATTACCTTAGGAGGATCTGACTACGACCGATGTTTCTGGTTTTTACAGTAGATGGTGATCTTGCAGTGGTCTCGGTATTGACAAATAGTAATCAAGGTCATTCCACCACTACGTAGTGAGTTTCAAATCAAGTCACTTTCACAGAGTTCCAGTGAATCCAGCTCAAAAAACAGCACTTGAATGCCCTCTTGAAATAAGAGATTTTACAAAATCCATCGAAAATTCATCATCCATCATAAACTTTGGACCACATTATTGCATGAAAGTTATCAGAAAAGCTGTCAATATGATATTGTTCTGAATCTATGAAGATTAACAAAGGGTGCAGTGTTGCCATTCTGTTTAAAAACACAAATGTCTTCAACAGCTAATAACTTCCTGTCTTTGGAGTTAATCCACAATTTTGTTATAAAAACTTAATCACAAAAGGATTTGTGTCTGTCTCTCTCTGCCTCTCTATCCCTCTCTCCTTCCCTCTCTCCCCCAACCCGACCGGTCAGGGCAGTTGACCGCCCACCTGTAGCCTGGCCTTCCCGAGGTTTCCACTCTCGAGGGGAGGTTTCTCCTGACCACAGTCGCTAACGGGAGATGTGTTGGGTGTCTGTGTGTCCATCCCACAGCCCCTGACTGTTTACATGCTGAGGAGCGCTACCTGCTCCATCCTGTAAAGCGCCTTGAGATAACTCCTGTTATGATTTGGCGCTATACAAATCAAATTGTATTGAATTGTATTGTATTTACATCCTCTTACAGGTGATGTCATGTTTGCACCTTTCGGTCGTGTACGTTTTTCTGTCTTGTGTCTCCAAGCGCCATGCATGCCTCATCTGGGGGAAGCGATGGACATAATGATAGAGATGTACTTTACAGGATAACACATCTTCGTACCCTAATTGCGCCTCATACATGACTTCCTAAGCGCTTCAGATAAAGGTCTCACTTCTGTGCTTGTGTCAATGGAGCTGCCTTAAGTTGGTTGAAGTCGTATGTATCTGACAGGCTTCCGTTTGTTAATAGCATGTCTTCTTAGCGCACTAGGGTCAGACATGGAGCTCCAGGGCTTCTGTTCACCCTATGTATGCCTCCTTCAGGTGATATAAGAAAACGCTCCATCCACTTCCATTGCTATGCTGATGTTACACAACTGTATCTTATTAATGAAACCTGAGGAAACTATATCGCTATATTTCAAGCTTGCCTTAGAGACATAAATGCTGCAGCATGTATGCTGATAGGAACCAAGAAAAGAGACATCCCCGGTGGTAGCTTCTCTGCACTGGTTGCATATAAAATCGAGAATAGAATTTAAAATCCTTTCCCTATACAAGGCGCTTAATAAACAGACACCATCATATCATTAGGAGCTGATTGTGGACTATCTTCCATGTTTGATAAAACTTATAGTTAGACAAAACTATGGGGCCAGAATTAGACAACAACCTGAGTTTCTCTCTCCTCCTCTTCCTCGCTCCCCTCTCCCTCCCCACCTAACTTGCATCCATGCCTCTCCTCCATGTCTCGTAAATGCATGCTACTAATTGGTCTTCTTTCCCGGCGTTTTTGTCTTGTGCTCTATTAATCTGCTGCGGGAACACAACCAGTGAAGATGGACCTCCAAGCATCCATGTCCTGCTCCTGATCGGCATGCTGTGCATCTACTGCTGTGCATACCTACACTTGTCTCTGTCTGTCTCTCTCTCTGTCTGTCTCTCTCTCCCTCTCTCTGTCAACCCAACCGGTCAAGGCAGTTGGCCGCCCACCGGCAGCCTGGTCTGCCCGAGGTTTCTCCTCTTTAAAGGACGATTTTCCTCGCTAGTGGGGTATATGTTGGGTCTCTGTGTGTTCATCTAATAGACTTTGAGTGTTAACAGTACATGTTGAGGCACTCAACTTGCTCCATCTTGGAGAGCACCTTGAGATAACTTCTGTTATGATTTGGCGCTATACAAATTAAATTGACTTGACTTGACATCTTGAGTGTCAGTTTGTGCCACAGTTGAGGGCTGGGAAGAGAGAAGAAAGTGGAGACAGGTGAGCTGGCAGCCTGGTCTGCCTGAGGTTTCCTCCGAATTAAGGGGAGTTTTCTCTTGCCACCATCGCCTACGGGTTGCTAATAGGGGAAATGTGCTGGGCCTCTGTAACTGTATCTTGGAAAGCGCCTTGAGATATTTTCAGTTATGATTTGACACTATACAAATACAATTGAATGGAATGGAATCACATTCCACTTTACATGACGTAGCATTCTCCCTCTATAGCAGATATTCCTCCATTCATCACATAACAGCCCCCTTCAATGCAACACACTCCACCCACATCTGCCCCCCACATCACCCTCCACATACTTGATGAAGCAATACACAACATCTCCCCATGTATATTGTGAAACTACACTCTCAAAGCTCTATGTATTTCTTTTATTGTATCAATTAGCAGTAAAATATTGTACACTGTTGAGTTCTCCTCCAATTGGATATTGTTTAGTTCTCCTCCCTATTTCTGTATCACTCTTGAGCTGCTGCGGCCCTGAATTTTCTGAATTGCCAGACCAACAGATCAGTAAAGTTACGACCTACTAAACTACAAGACTGTTATTTTCCTCGCGTTTTTCTGGTTTAGCTTTAATGTGTTTTCATTCACTTTTCATATCTCTGAGCACGAGTACTGTTAGTAGTCACTAGAATTTATATTTTGTGTATATAAAAACTCTTTCTTCTTTCCTCTTCCTCTTTTTCTATTTGAAATATTTACACTGGAGTGCAGGCACCTTTGTTTCATTACACAATTCAATTGTTGTAATGACAATAAATGATTCCTGATCCTGATTCAAGTCACTTTCCTTCCTGATTCCTGAATTATACTGTGACGCCATCTAGCGGCACAAACTGACTCTTGAGACAGCCAATAGCGATTTGTTGTACTGACTAGTTAGCAACTGTGAGCGGGTCAGTTCGGCAGTGTAATGTCTCTCAGCCGCCTCATTGTCACAGGGACGTACAGCATGCGACCGCTTCTGCGGCGAAACGCAGGGCTACGATGCATCGCCCTGATTCGGAGTCTGTCCGAAATGCAAACAGGTATTTTCACACCCTCGTCATTAGCTTAGCTTTGTCCATCGCTAGCGTTTCTGGCATTTCCATATGTAAGTCACGTCTCTTACGGGATGACGCGCCGCGTCAATCTTAACGGGACAACACATATGTCACCACTGTGCATGTGGAGTTTAGTAAAGCATATCTTTTCCCTAAACTACAAGGAAGCAAACTTCCATGGTCAAAGTCTGTCCACATCCATAAAGTCAGCCCCCGCCTATGTCTCTGATCCCTTCCGCCAGCGTGCATCGTCACGTGACTGGCACCGACTCCACCCCCGAGTCGGTATATAAATACATATAAAATGCGAAAAACTATCAGTGCATCAGCTATGTGATTATTTATGCAAAAATGCTGTATTTGTGGTCTCATGTTAAAGTGGAATATGTCACTCTGCCCCCGCATTGCAGGACAAGGTCCACAGCCACTGGAGGGCGTCAGAGTGCTAGATTTAACCAGGTATGGGTTTCAGAGGGAGGACAATAGACAAGAGACACAGGGCAAAAGATGGATTTCGATCTGGAATGACCATGTGTCCACAGAGTTTTGGCTGGACCATTTGCCACCATGATCCTTGGAGACCTTGGAGCAGAGGTTATCAAGGTGGAGAGGCCCGGTGAGTTTCACTCTGCTTGCTGTATATCATCCCTTTGACACTTCACAAGGACCACATGAGGAAAAACTACTTGTATGGACATTGTGTATGTGCTATTTCTCTCTGTGTGTATTTGTATTTGTTTATTTGTTTTTGTGTGGACCAGGTCCAGGAGATGACACCAGAGCCTGGGGTCCCCCGTTCGTTGGAAAAGAAAGCGCCTACTTCCTCAGTGTAAATCGCAACAAAAAAGTACGGCTTCAGTAATGACCTGAAAACATGTACTACTGACATTTTTATTTATCAGATTTGTGAAATGCAATCTCCAATCTTTGTAATTCTACTAAGAAGATTGCATGTGGAAACAGTTTTTGGGAACATTTTTTTGTGAGATATTCAGGTACTCATAGAAAACCACAAAGGTGCTGAATGCAAGTAGCAACTTAATTCTGTATTAGTGGTTCCCTTCGATGTATTTGTTCTTTCATGTGATGTTGACATAGAATAGACATTCATTTGCCCTCACTATGAGTAGAGGCTCTGACTGAGGTCATCAGGAAACAGCTCTGTGATTTCATTCCATCATCATCACCAACACCACATATTTTGTGCGCTGTGCATTCATGAATACCTTGAAAACGTGACATCAAGAGCCATGTGCATGTTCATTCTTATGTTTCTCTGAGAGAATCACGCTTTTTTTTTCTTTTCAGAGTATTGCTGTGGACCTGAAACATAGCAGTGGCAGGCAAGTCATTGTAGAGGTAAGATGTCTCATATTCTCTCAGATTTTTCCTTGTTTTACAAACAATGATTTTGAGTAGTGGAGTAATGTCAGGTAATAACAACATAATGAGGTAAACATGTATAAATAGTCAGGATTCCTTTTAAACAAATTGCACTTGGCAGGAATGAAATTCTAAATTGACGCAACCCATAGAAACGTCCTTCCCTGGCTGTGTCCTTTAGGGGTCGCCACTTTGCATCATTTGTCTCCACCTTCTCCTGTTCTTCGTTTCCTCAAGTGATGCAACAACCCTTATGTCCACCCTCACTACAATTGGGAACCTTTTGCTGGATCCAACTATTTCCCCAAAACATAAATCATCTCCTCTCGCTTGCTAGATAAATGCTTCCTTCTCTTCCCATTCTTGGAGACGTGGCTCAGCTTAAGCGATGACATCAGTGTGCATCTTCTTGCTCTCTTGTACTCTTGCATGGATTGTCTGCACAGAATTGATTCCTTGGGAGAGATAATGTTTTCTGATTCTGATGGGTCCACCTAAGCTGCCTCTTGGAACTCATTTCTAATTCCGTTCAACCTGGCTCCTCCAAAAGCAAACCTCAGCATCTTCATCTCAGCCACCTCCAGCTCAGCCTTCTGTCTCTTAGACAGAGCCACTGTTTCCAAACCAAACATCATGGAACGCCTCTCTACTGTCTTGTAAACTTTCCATTTCAGTCTGCACTGTACAGTCCTTCGGATGGCTGACCCAGATATTTCAAGTCATCCTTCCTCACTCTCTTACTCCTTGCATCCTCGCACTACCAACCATTCGCGCTCTCGCTGACACTTATTAGTCACCATCTTTTGCTCCTCTGCCCTCCAGTACATACCCCCACACTGCAGGTTGTCTTCCACCTGCCTCCTCCCATCACTGTTGATGACAGTCATCTGCTAACATCATGGTCAGATGCTATCTGTCATTTGAAAGGATGATATTTTGATGAAAAAGAAGTAGAGATTTTATACAAAAGTGCACTGTGGTGTGTCTATGTAATGCAAAAAATAAAAGTAAAGTTTAGTAGTAACTGTAGGCAGTGAGCAAGTGTAGTGCACATTATGTGTTTGATTATGTTTGATACTATTATTTCGCTTAGATTTTTGTCGAATGCGCCATTAGTTTTTGCCAATTAGCTTTTGTGTGTGTGTGTGTGTGTGTATGTGTGCGTCCGTGTGCGTGCTGTGCGTGTGTATTAGCTTGCAGGTCTATGTGATGTGTTGGTAGAGAACTACCTTCCAGGTAAACTGGAGCAGATGGGCTTAGGATACCAGCAGCTCAGCACAGTGAACCCACGACTCATCTACTGCTCCATTTCAGGTGACAGGCCGCTGCTGCAAGTTTCCTAGGAATCGTTTATTGACCATGGCAGCGATATAACTTGTTTGTCGTGTGAGGCGATTGTGATTACAAAAAAACACAGCACATCTCAGTTGTGCAGTTAACGATGTCAACCACAAGGTAGAGGTAGAGTCCACGATGAGAGGGGTCCTCCTGTATTCCGGCCAGTGAATGTCAAGATCTTATCAGCACATTAAGGGTGCAGTTATTTCAGTTTCAGGTGCTATTTATTTTTTGTGTGATTTCTTAGATAGAGACACTAAACATCTGGATTTGGATTGTAGGGTTATTCAACCCTGCAGGGATTATATAAATTTTTATATCTACCCCTCTATTCTCTACCACCTTATGCTGGAACATTCTTTGAGTAACTGGGGCTTTAAATTTCCTGGATTACTAGATCAACTTGATCAATAAAGTACCTAGCTACCTACCTTGCTACCTACCTATGTACCCAGGCATGAATACAGCAGTAAAACTATTGCATGTATGCATTTTGATGTGCATTCTTGTTTACAATGAGTATTGTAAATGGTTATAAGCCTGCAGCAGACATCATTTATGTGCCAGCTCCCCAAAACCGAAACCCTCCATCTCCACCTAATTTCATATGGTGTTCAAATATTTTCATTGCTGCAAACAGAGTTAAGAAAATGACACGTAACTGATAGCAGAGGCAGTTGGATGAACCTCTCAACTTTTGCTGTATTTATTTGCGAGTCAAAGAAAAATAGAGAGTTCGTGGAAATTGAATCAGTCAAATATGCTCGCTTGCATCGATAGATTGCCTCTGTGTATGTGTGTGTCGGGCTAGTAGGGTTGGGAGGATCACAGTAGCCGTGTCCTCCGGTCTCAGCATCTGGTATTGTGAGGGACAGCCTGACACTGGACGAAGACAGAGCCGTGTTTTCCATCTGCTGATGTGTCTATCATCCGTTTAGTCAGATGTTTTGAGCGTTTCTGCGTTTTACCTGAATGTTCACACAGAGTGCCACACAAGGAAGGAAGTGGACAGGATTGCTTCAGACTTGCGGAGAACGCAGCGTGTGGAAGTCGGTGGGAAAGCACTCACTGACGCTACTGGAATGTGTTTTTCCTGGAAGAGCAGAAGCTTAAAAGGCGCTGCTGTGATTCCCCCTCTGCCATTTCGATCAGCGTTGACGTCTGATCTGTCCTGTTTACGTCAGAGTGACAAATGATTGACCCAGGCCCGATGAGTTTGCATTTTGAGATAACGCAGAATAGATTGGTGGTTGGGGCACAGTTTGACATACAAAGTATGACGTTAAGATGGCATTTAGTAAAGGCATTACTTTGACGCTAGTGCGGTCAGTGTCAGACAATAGCTACTATAGAGGTCGCTGGTTTGACTCTAGGCTCCTCAGAGAGTTATGTGAAAGCACACTTGATCTAGATATGGAACCTTAACTAGTTTGCGAATGCCATCAAAGTCCACTGCTGCTCCAATTATGAGGGTGTGTAGAATAAAGAGACGCAATCACCGCAACAGTAATAAAGTATATCAAAATTAGAAAATCTTGCCATCTTAACAATGAATGAATTCTTGTAATTCTTGTGAACCAGACAAAAAGAACAGAGAGATTGTTTGAGTGTTTCAATCTTTTTTGTTTTGTTTTGTCATGTTTTTTGGGTAGGTTATGGACAGACGGGTCCTCAGTCTCAGAGTCCAGGCTATGACTCCATTGCCTCTGCTGTCTCTGGGATGATGCACATCACTGGACCAGAGGTGTGCGTGTGTGTGTGAGATGTGATGTGATTAAGACAGTCCAGCATCTGTATTGCCTTCTCTATAGTTGCTGCAACTTTGTCCAATTCACTGGAATTTTACCAAATGTAACTACTTTCACAACCCCACAATTCCTGTTTCTGTCGGCAGGGGGGAGAACCAGTGCGGCCCGGTGTCGCCATGACCGACCTAGCAACGGGACTTTATGCACATGGTGCCATCTTGGCCGCCCTGCTGCAACGACACAACAGTGGAAGGGGAGCTCATATCGACTGCAACCTGCTGTCATCACAGGTAGTGTGTGTGTGTGTGTCTGTGCGTGAGTGAGTGTGTGTGTGTGAGAGTGTGTGTGTGTTTGACATGCCAATTTCAACCCCTGCTCATACAGAATTACGAAAACTCCCGAGTATTTAAACAAGCCGGCCATCTATCTTGAATAGCCTGAGCAGTTCAAACAAACAAGAGAATACTTCCCTGAATGTTTGCAGGCTTTAAACAAATCTTCTACCCTTAAGATGTCTGCGACACACAGATGAATGGGGCCTCACTCCATGTGGATCCAAATATTTGCGACAATTCAGAGTGCCTTTAATTTGTGGGGTCAAGCCAAGCTGCGGCTGTGACAGTGTTGCTACTATGGCTGTGTTTTATGTCGTGTTTTTTATATTGTGCCTCCTCGTTCGTCACTACGTTGAGTGCTGAAAGGAGCTGCACTTGCTTCCATCTACATCGAATGTTGGCAATTTCCTGTTGGAACTGTCAGCTAGAAATGCTAATTTCAGCTAGACAATGATGAAAGATGAATGATGTGACTGATGGTCAGAGACTAGAACACAGGACCAACACATCCACACGCATACACAAACATGCGGTTTTAGAGCAACTCAATTTTTCCAGTTCATTCTCGTAATTCAAGGAGTTCAGGAACAATGAAGAGCTTGAAATGGCTCAAAGGTAAAGAGATGAACTTCTAGAGGTAACAAAAGAAAAAGTAAGGCTAACCAAAAGTGTGTCCAGCTGTTATGTCTGCCAAAGGTGGCTAGTCTAATGAGTAGGGATGTCCGATATTGGCTTTTTTGCCAATATCCGATATGCCGATATTGTCCAACTCTCAATTTACCGATACCGATATCAGCCGATAAGAATATGTGCGCCGGTAAACGCTTCAGGAGAGCATAGGCACTATTTCGGTGTAACGCAAGCATTGTTTTATTTTTATCGGTTTTTATTTTATCGGTTTTAAAGCCAAAAAATCTGATACCGATATTACATTTTTATGCCAATATCGGACATCTCTATTAATGAGTCAAAAGTTTAGAATAACATTTGGTTTCTAAATTGATTTCATGATTTCTTTTTTTACATTAGTTGTTTATTTGTGCCGTTCTTTGATTTCAGAGTGCAATGAGACATGAAATTGCATGATTTTCCATGATGTTCCAGAAAAGTTGGAGTGTTGGTAAACTTTGATTGTGACTTTTATATCCAGGGAGAGCAGAGAAAATGGATGGAGCTAAGATGAAACGACAGTTTTTTTTTTTTTTTGACACCGCTAATATTTTTACTTTGTTGCAGTTTTGATTTTGGCCTCTGTAACTTTTAAACACATGTATGATCCTCATCTTGTGGAATTAGTTTCTGTCCTTGTGCTGATTTGAGCACATGGTGCAGCCTGTTACGAACTTCACTTTTGAAATATGATTCAACAATTCTCACGTCAACTATCTGAACATGTACTCGCCAAGTACCATAACTATCATTCTCGCATTCTGGTTCATCCCACAAGGTCAGCGGATCCTAATGAGTGTTCTATACTTGATCTTATGTGCATAACCCTGAGGTTCCTTTGAAGCCACATAGAGATCCTCGGAGATGACGGGACAGTTGAATAATGTAAATGAAGGCGCTTTTTTTGGCTCAGTCAAAGACCCCGAGCTGCTTCTCCTCCTTCCTGTTTCCTGTCACTCACTTTGACCTCCTCCTACTCTCACCGCTCGTTTCTTTCACTTCCTTGTGTACTTGTCTCATGCCCTTAAAAAAAAAGATTGAAAAAATGCCGGTGTCCTCTCCGTAAATCCCCCACTCTCTCAAAAGCCTTCCATAAATATCCTCAATTCCTGTACAGAACACAAAATCAAAGCTGCTGTCAGTTTGTGAGGATATGGGGGTCACAATCTCTGCGGTCCGTATCGAGGGCTGTGACACATGAAATACCCACAATCCACCTCTTTCCCCTTACGCGCGTCCCATGGTGAATTCCTGCTTGAAGTGCTGCGACCGCAGGCACGCCGACCGCATCGAGGGGACGAACCGCGGGAGCAGCCGGCCACAGCTGATTCGCATTCGCGCGGCCGACTCTGGTTTAGTTGTTGGGGGGTGGGGGGGTGGAGGGAGTATTTAATCATTACAAGCGAATCAAGGTTTAGCGTCTTATCTCTACCAGCTGTGTGCAGGCCGGCCCCCCCGCCGCACCACTGAAAGTCGGAAATTACCATGGACATCAGGCACGCTCAGCAGCCAGACGTCCCATTCATCACACATTTAATGGCAGAACCAAATTTAGCTTTGTATCATTTCTGCTCCCGAGACGTCTGCCTCACTGGCACCTAGCGTCAAATGAAGCCGTTTTTGAATATAATGCACAATTGAAGCCTTTTATTGGTATTTTGTATTACGGGACCTGTGGGTCAACAAAGGGATGAAATTGAAATCACCAGTATCCAACTAATGTTCAACCTCATGAGAACTCAACATTGTCAAGGCTCATGAGACCTTCCATAGATTTTATTTCATGTATTACAATTTTTGTGACTTCTGTTTTGCTTTTTTTTTTTTCCCTAGCTAGCTAGCTAGCTTACTTGCTTGCTCCCGTGTTGCGTGGCTGTAAAAATGGCGTGAAGTCTCAGGAGGTGCTTGGCGCTTACAGATACCCAGCGTCATGCTGTCACATTTCAGTCATGCTGATTCAGTGGCTTCAAAGTCAGAGTTGTCTCACATGTGGTGTTTTTGTCCTTTGGCGTAGTCGAGGCGTCTGTCAGTCGGCCTCGCGCGTGTGCGTGATACAGTCAGACGATATGGTAAGGGCGCCTTTTGGACCCTGTTGACTTGAAGGGGGCTTACATCTATTTATGTTTTTGCAAGATTTTTAGACAAAGCTTGGACTACTTGGCGACAGTTTGTATGGGGAGTTGACACAAAAATCCTATTTTGTCCCCAAATCTGTTTTTGCTTTTGCAAAGTTGAAACATTCTTGGTCCTGTCTTTAAGTACCTCTGCACTGTTTTAATCTGTTTCCCAATAATAGTTATTTTGATAATGTCGTGGACACTCGCGCTCATTTTACAATTGCAGCGCCATCTACTGGACAAATGACAGCTGTACTGACTCTATTGAGTTGTTTCAAGGGCCCCTTCTGAGCCTTCCCAGTGCCTTTCTGATGGGATAATGGGATAATGCAAGGGTGATCAACCTGCTAGTGGTTTGGATTTTTGAGAAACAGTGGCCACAGGAGGCGCCAATTCTGAGCCCCAAAAGTTCACCTCACTGGTTTTACAATAATTTGTGCCAGTGGTTCTGCAGTTTTTTTAGAAGAACTCAACCAGACTTTGACTTCCTGTTTTCATCTCCAACACAGACGAGGTCATCCAATGGCCGCATAATCCCCAACATCCAGCCGCATGGTTTGACGGCAAGTCTCTGTGGGCAAAAGAGATATTTTTCACTCTTCTCTCTGCATTGCCTCAGAAAGGAACTGAAGTCTTCTGTTCTTTTAAGACTGCATTGTGGACAGTTTGGAGGTTAGTTAAGCACAACCTGCTGGCCCCCCACTGGTGATGCAACCTGTTTCATGACATTCGGATTCCCTCCAGAGGGGGAAGATCAATAAAATGTAGCAGTACAGTGCCATTTGCCTCCACAGCAGCTCTGTAATTTTGTTTTGTTGTTGCACACATCTCTACAGATTGACCCCATCGTACGATTCTGTCCATGTAATACTCCATCCTTTGCTTTGTCACATGGTATCCTGTGTGGAACAGGTGTTGAGAGTGATGATAAACTCTACAAATGATGTCAACTAAAATGAATTGGACAGTTATGACAGCTGATCTGGTAGGAGCATCATGGGCCAAAACAAAGCCTTGCATATAGCTCCGGATATCCCTTTCAGAATCCCTGGAACTGCTTTAATGACTGGAGGCCGATCCGTCATGGAAATCCATATGCAGACCTTCACCTCCTCGTACATCCTGGCAAGCGTCTGCATTAGTTTCCATTTCTTTTGCTGTGTTGAAATCCGTCATGGAGTCATGGCTCTGAATATGCCGACTTCAAGCAGCAGCAAGACTCAACACAACTGACCGCAGGTTTGATTGAAATGTTTCCCGTTTGCTTGTCTCATTTTCATCAGGTGGCCTGTCTCAGCCACATCGCTGCCAATTACCTGAATGCAGGAAAGGAGGCCAGGAGGTGGGGGACAGCACACGAGAGCATCGTCCCATACCAGGTGTGACACTGTACTGGATACATACCAACACTTCAAAATACCCAAATATTGTTATAACTCATCTTTTCCTGAATTGTACGCAAACACACAAAAACACACACATACACGGTGTCAGTAATCTGTGAGAGAAGCACCAGGTAAAATCCAGACAAATTGGATGTACAGTAATTCCTCATCTATCATGGGAATTACGTTCTAGAACCACCCACAGTGGGTGAAAATCCGCCAAGTAGAAACAAAATTGCTTGAGGCGCTTCATCAGGGTATTGCAATGTTCTCCTATATATTAAAAATTTCATGAGCCTCCACACGCTCTTGCAAACCTTTTTCTACACTCTTAAACATTCCAACTTTACAGAAATCTAAATTTGGATCGGCTGATGAAACCCTTGATGTACCTTCCACAATCCACAATATTAAACAGATTTTTTATGAAAATGTCCTGAGGGCGCAATAGGTGTACCGCGATATAGTGAGGGATTACTGTACTGGATATTTTGAGAGAGCATTGTTGGCAACCTCTAAGCTATCTACATTATGTACAGCAAATGCTACTCCCCAATGATGAATAAGAAATTCCTGAATAGGAAAAGGAAATATAATGCCCCTTAGGTTGATGCAGGGGTCACTACACTTATGTTAGTAGTACTAGTGGTGCTGCACAAGGGGCTGCATTTGTACTGGCACTAACTCTGGTGTCAGCCTCAGCCTCCCTCTCGGCCCTCAGCCAATCGGCTGTCAGCCCTTGGTCCCCCAGTTCATTTCACAGGGGAAGACTTTGGCTGTCTTTTGGATATTGTGTGGTCAGGGGGGAAAGACGAGTCAGGGACACAATTGCAAACACACCAATGCTACCTAAGCCGGGTTCCACATGCGCTATGTCCAATGCACACGTCCAGATATGTGAAAACGAACATTGGGGAAAAATGTGTGCACTGCTGAAGATACCCTCAACCTGCTGAGAGAATGTGCGCAATGCCATGCAAACCTTATCTCTTCAAAATACACACCAGCATAAGGTGACCAGATATCTGAAATGAAAATCAGGGACATTTTTAATGCGACAGTGAAAAATAATCGATATAATCATTATGAAATAAAAACTGGACAATAAATCTATTGGGGAAATGTATTCAACAAAATCCGAGACCAAAAAACAGACATTTACAGTTATACGAATACAAATAAGGAAAAACAGGCTTAATGGTTGTACAGCAGGCCAGTGTAAGTCATTGTTAGTCATTGTGCTGTGAGATGGTCTGCATTTCAAACTGCTGTATTTTCCACAGTGTAAGTCGCATAGTTTTCATAGTTTGGCCACGTTGGGACTCACACACGATGAAAATTACTGGATATGCGAATTTATACTGCAATGATACATACATAATTTCACATGTTCGTTGTCGTCAGGGTTACTGACTAACAACCGTGCAAGGGTGCTGAAGGCTTTTGTACAGAAAAAAAAGAATTTCACCATTCATTGAAAGAGACACATGAGAGACACTGAACAAAAATACCCCCAAAAGAAAGTCATATCCTGCAGAGTGGCTGTAAAATATGCAGCCAAAAATGGCAATTGAGCAGTTTTGAGTGAGTGACAAACTTGTGAGGTTCTGGCGAACAGCGGATGATTTTTTTTGCTTCAATGGAGAAAACAAAAAAAAAGCTAATTACGGGATGAAAGCTAGATGGCCACAGCTACAGGAGCCAGTCCATAAAAGGGTGCTTGAGCAACGCTCTGCCGTCAGAAGCTTGTCAACAGTGCGGTTACGTCTCCAAGCCTGGGTAATTGCAAAGGAAATGAATATAATCGACTTTGCGGGAGGACCTGCTTGATGTTACTGCGTCATGCGACAAAACTGCCTCTCTATCAGAGCAAGGACAATAATGTCCCAAAAACTGTTGGCAGACTTCCAAGGCGGACAGTTTCCATGAGATCCTTGAAAAGCAGGTAACTGCGCACATTGTGACGTCGGATCATCTTATTAACATGGATGAGGTCCTCCTACGTTTGACATCCCCGTGGGCTGGAGTGTCACAGAGAAAGGGCAAGAGAGTGTGAATATAGTGACAACTGATCATGAGAAATCACACTTCACAGCGGTGCTGGCATGTGGCGGGGATGGATCAAAATTGCCACATCAAATCTCCCCCAATTGTCAAGGCTGTGAATGAGAAAGTGTGGATGGATCGAGAAATGACGATTGTTTGGTTCACAAAATGCTTCACTTAGCGTCCGGACGGCTTCATTAAAACACGCAAAGCCCTGCTTCTGACGAACAGTGCGTGAGTGCACATCAGGTCACAGCTCAAAGACAAATGAAAACCTTTAAACTCCATACCCTGCGTCATCCCTGGCGGCTTAGCCAAAGTACTCAGCCACATGACGTCTCCGTGAATCGGAGCTTTAAGGCAGTCTTGCATCAGTTGATGATGGACACATGGAGAGCACAGCTTCACAGCAACTGGGAGAATGCGCCATGCAAGTATCTGGGAAGTCATTGAATGGATCGATAAAATATGGACTTCAGTGACGACTGAAACCATTCTGTTGGGATTTTGGAGGGTTGTAATAATCACTGGTACAAGTCGAGCTGACGCCGATTCTGACGACAAGTACAGAGAAGAAGAGGCAGGGCTTCATCTGCTGCTGGAGGTGGCAGAGTTATTCAAAAGCAACACAGAGGATGAACACTTCAGTGGATTTAGTGACTTTGAGTGATATCGAAGGCTTGATTTAGTTGATACCTTGTTTTTTGACTTTTAGTCATGAGAGTAGTTAATATTAGGGATGTCCGATATTGGCTTTTTTGCCGATATCCGATATGCCGATATTGTCCAACTCTCAATTTACTGATACAGATAACAGCTGATACCGATATATGCGCCGGTAAACGCTTCAAGAGCGCATAGGCACTATTTCAGTGTGACGTAAGCATTATTGTATTTTTATCGGTTTTTATTTTATCGGTTTTAAACCAAAAAAATCTGATACCGATATTGTATTTTTATGCTAATATCGAGAATATGCCCGATAATATCGGTGGGCCGATATTATCGGGCATCTCTAGTTAAAATCTTACATTAAGATAAATAAATCCTTTCCCTTAGTAAAATATGTATTCATTTTTGTGCTTGTTTTGCGTCTGTGCGACTTATACTCCAGAGCAAGTCTAGGGAATTCGGTATTACAGTCACAGGTTACCCACACCGCACTGTCTGGTGCCAGCCCGAGACTAAAAACACCACAAAATACAGAGCCACAAATACAGACCTGGTCATTGGTTGTGTGGTCATGTTTCCTGATAACGTTTATATGTCATTTTACATCTCCTGTGGTGATGCATTTTCTTGCTACCATGATAACTGGTTCGGAGTCTGTGTGCATTTTGTCCTATTCAACGTTAGAATTGGAGACATTTTAGTGGACAGCTTTAATGGAGGACGCCTGGTCACCCTACACCACTGGAATTCAGCAATTTGCCGCAAAATCATTTTCTCTCATATTTCTCTACTCAAGACCCATTGGAAAACAGCATTTCTATCTCAGAATGTGCATTTTTAAACTAATACCGAAAGATGAAATGCAATGAACTTTTTATTTTAACCTCGTTCCTAACCAAAAACTCTGTAACCTTAATCTACAGTAAGCCCAACGGTTCCTTCTGTTCCTGTGATTTGAAGATGTTCCCACTTGGCCAGGCCAACAGACGGAATGAGTCAAATGAGTCAAAAGCTGTACACTGCAAACTGTCAAACAAACGCGAACATCATGCAAACATTTGCCTAAAGTTGTGTCTTTGCTAATTTCATGGAGGAGATTTATCTGTTGGTTTTACCCTATGGTTGATGTCTCATGTTTTGATGATGGTATCTCCTTGTGATGATCTCTGTTCTGCTGATACTGGCGCCCCTTGACTCTTGGTCACTCTGACCGGCGTCCCCCTGAGCTGAATATGTCCGAGCCACCTTAAATCTATCCATTTATTCAGCAACTTGCTCCTCAGGTGGACTCACTGTAGCTTCAGGTGGAGTTACTGCAGTTCCTGAAATGGAGTTACGGTTGCTCCGCATTCCTACATTCCTCCTCCTGCGGCTCAAAAACTCCACCTACGCACATTTAGTCTTCCGATGACATAAACGTTGACGTCAAAGCATCTTTAATTATTTTCAGGCGTGCTGCATTGACAACATCGACCTCCTCTGTCACCTCCAACTAATGTATTTCTGCTTTCATAAATCTGCAATACAAGAACATCTAGTATATTTTACGGAGAAATAATGGACAGAAGGTGAAAGCAGCAGTGTCTACATGCTCATTATATGTGAAAGCTTCTGCTCATTTGCACATTTTGATCAATTATCCTCATCTTATGGGAAGTGCTTCATCATTTTAGCTTGTAATGGCAAAACAAGCACATTATGATGGCCTAAAAGTTTGGAGGACAGAGTAAACAAAATATACGGTAGTTTTTAAATCACCACAGTTTGCCCTTCTATCGTAGTTTTGAGTGTCACGATGAGTGTCTCAGTCAATGTCTCTGCTCGAGCTGTGCCATCCTCATGACGCGATCTGCAGCAAACCAATCAAGAAAATGAGAGCTAGGAAAATCGCTGCAATCAGAATTGAAACTAACACAAAAGTTACACAACCAAAAGAATGCCATCCCTGCAGATGATCTGACCTCTCAGTTTGTCCTAAACCCAGATTTGGTCACCATTGCTGTAAATTCATTTCAGACTAGAGCTATTTCAGTGGTACTTGCTTTCTTATGATTGGCGTGCCAAAGGTGACGTCACAGAAACAACAATCAACTCCATCCGATTGTTCATTGTCCCCCTCTTCTCACACATTTCACCCAATGTCTCTTCTCTCTTCAACTTCATTTTAAACTCATGGTCTAGCTCTGCCAGCGTAGTGTTTCTATAACATGACCCCACAGCTCTGCCAATGATTTGCTGCTTTTATTGTGAAATGTCTGAGTGAATTCAGCTGACGCGCCTTTGTGTGGCGTTTACAAGGCCGGGAGGCAAAACCGAGATGATTCACATACTAACGACACCGCAAAGAGGCGGAGGGAGAGGCACGATGCTTTTGTCGCAATGCTGTTGTTAATAAATCAAGAAATTGGAAAGCGCGCGAACATGGGCCAGAAATATCCAGCACAGTTAAGAATAATTTAGTTTGTACTTTGTGCTCTTGCCTTAATTGAGTTGAGGGTGTCTGCAAGCATAAATCTTGACACCAGACTTTTCCCATTTCCCCCAGTTTTACTAATGAACTGTGATACGAAAAGGAACGAGGACGTCGCCGATGTGCATGATCACATCTTGTATTATTCAGATTAAATCCTCAACAAGCACACTGCAGCCTTTACCAGGAATTCACTCCGCATGTGTGCAGTAACTCATCTTTAAACTTGGTCACATTCTAAGTACGATTTTTACGGTGGGCATAAATTTTCAGCTGTCGTCAACCGCACAACACTTGTGAAAGGCACGGGTCAATTAAAGTAAATTAGCATTCATCCAGTAATGCGAATATAAAAGTAACAGTCAAAGTGAGCTCATGTATAATAAAATCCACATTTTGCCTGCATTGAAAAGCAGTACAGCTGCTTCCAGTCTCAGCCTGTTTCATGTTATTGTCGATGAGCCTGAGGGGAGAAATGTGGTATTATGGACATGTCGGACACACATATTAACATTACACACACAGACTCGCATACACTCAAGGACATGCGCACTTGTCTGATTAGCAGGCGTCTCCCCTGGTTATAAATGTGGTTATTGTGTCTCACCAGCAGCTCGTCCATCCGACTCCATCCAGTTGTTTCGGTAAAGGTGTTTACCCATAATGCAATGCTGTATCATTTTGGAACTATCTGAAAGAAACCGTCCACAACAGCCTTCTTTACCCTCAATGAGTGAGAGAGAACTGGTAGGAGGAGAAGCTTGGGCCTGCCTGATGTTTGAGCGGCAGCCATTAGGGGGCAGCAGTCCCTGCGCTGGGTCCTGACCCTTTGCGAGCACTCCGCCTGCACTCCTCGCTGAACATCCCTTCATACTCCCCGTGTGGACTACGTTACCCACAAGTCCCAGGAGGGGGGGATGCATGGATGAAAGGACAGCGGCAGTTGAGATCTCGGCACTGTGTGCAGTGTGACTAAAGGGTTAGCAAGCTAACCGCACGTCTGTGTGTGCGTGTGTGTAATGTTGTGATGTGTGACAGCAGCTCTGCCTCTTTCATGTGGTGGAGAGGTTTTTTATTTTAAACAGCAGAGTGTGCGTGTGTGTGTGTGACACAGAGAGAGAAAGAAAGAGAAAGGGGATGTGGGTGAGGAAAAAGTGGAGGAATGAAGGAGAAATGAAGGGGTAGGAAGTACAGAATAGACCTCAGAAGACCAGGTGCTCTCCTAATGTGGTCCCTACACGGCGTTGTCGCTGACCAATTTCGTCGTTCATTTTATTGTTGTTAATGTTTTAGTCGCCATGATGCTGGAGCCCTGTGCTGAACCGGATGTTCAGTCCAAGACCTGAAGCTTTGAGCTCCAGCTCAGTGCTGAGCCTTGACTGTGCACGATGCATGAAGCTCTGAGATGATTGCAAAGCTCGAGACGTGTTCCTCGAGTCCAGATCTGCTCCTGAGGCTTTCTGCTGTTCCTTAGCCTCCAAATTGATCTTGATGCTTAAAGCTGACCCCAAGTCTCCTAGCTGGTGCTGCATCTTGTGGTGGGGATGGTGCAGGATGTACTGTAGATGAAGTGTTTTTGTTTGGGGAACAGAGGTGGAACTCTGTGTGGTGAACCACAGGTTTGGTCACTGGATTTTATCCAGGTCTCACTGCCTTGTACAGCTGAGGGATGCTTGGCTGCCACCTGAACTCCTGAGGATGAATCACTGGACCGAAAGTCATTGAGGAACTGTGTTCCTGACTGCAGTATGACCCTCTGCTTAGTTCATTATCAGTTCAAGCTTACAATTAATCAATCAACCCTTGCCTTCCCAATCCAAACAATCGTGCTTTGATTGCAGTTCGTCTCTCTCTGTCTCTCACACGCACACACATACAGACAGACACAGTAAACTGCCTGTGTGTGTGTGTGTGTGTGTGTGTGTGTGTGTGTGTGTGTGTGTGTGTGTGTGTGTTAGAGGCTGACCGCTCTCTGATCCTCACAGGCCTTCACCACCACAGACGGACACATTGTTGTGGCTGCAGGCAATGACAAGCAGTTTGTTAGAGTGTGTCAAGTAAGTAACCACGTGCGTGAGCGCACACACACACACACACACACACAGACACACACAGACACACACACAGTCCCTGTCTGTCTGTCTTGCTGGCATTCATTTCTGTGGCTTATTGACGCAAAGCAGGGATGCTTTTCACCACATCTCGACTCCACCATGTTCTCCGTGTCTATCAAAGTTCTCTCTCTCTCTGCACTCATTCCCCCCTCGCATCTCTTCCTTTCACCCTATCATTCTCTCGCTGTCCTCTATCTCTCCTCCAGTCTATTTCTTTTCTTATTTAATTGAGAAGACACACTGAATTCCCCGAGGAACCTGTCACTTGTCTCCCCTGAGGCTGTGGTTGGTGGAGGTTGTGAAAGTGTCCTGTGTTTTGGAGTCTTTATGAAGGACGTTTTCACTTCCGAGGAGCAATTGCTTACTATTGGCCAATAACTTGTGGCTGCTCATCACCACAGCCTGCCTTTGACCTGTGTGTGTGTGTTTTTGAAAGAGAGAGAGAGAGAGACAGAGAGAGAGAGACCGACCCACATCTCATGTGCATTTTCTAGCTTCAGATACTGTTTATGTGCAAACGGTGTTTTCAGGTTCGTCACAGCAAAACAAGTTGTTTCAGTGCGTGAGCAGACATTTTGAAATGTACGTAGTCATTTTGTACACTTAGATATGTTAGTAAATGTATTTGGTGAAAGTGTGGAACATTGTGTTTGCTTATTTTGCGTGTGTGTTTGTGGTATAGGTTGTGGGCCTGATGGAACTTGCCAGCGAACCCAAATACAAGACAAACAAATTGAGAGTCCAAAACCGCAAAG
>OMPJ01015294.1:4701-16184 GCA_900312935.1 Carapus acus | reverse complement strand
TTTATGAAGGACGTTTTCACTTCCGAGGAGCAATTGCTTACCATTGGCCAATAACTTGTGGCTGCTCATCACCACAGCCTGCCTTTGACCTGTGTGTGTGTGTGTCTTAGAGAGAGAGAGAGAAAGAGAGAGAGAGACAGAGAGAGAGAGAGAGAGAGAGAGACCCATATCTCATGTGCATTTTCTAGCTGAGGATATCGTATATGTGCAAACAGGGTTGTCAGGTTCGTCACAGTAAGACAAGTTTTTTCATTGTGGGAGCAGACATTTTGAAACATACGTAGTCATTTTGTCCGATTGGATTTGTTGGTTAAAGTATTTGGTGAAAGTGTGGAACATTGTGTTTGCTTATTTTGTGTGTGTGTTTGTGGTATAGGTTGTGGGCCTGATGGAACTTGCCAGCGAACCCAAATACAAGACAAACAAATTGAGAGTCCAAAACCGCAAAGAACTTCTGCACACATTGTCCCAGAGGTACACACACTGATTTGCTCTCTATCTCTGTGACACACATCACATGTTGTCACTTGTTTTAAGAATTAGCATATGCCTGTGACTTCCTTCATCTCAGGTTCCTCGAGAGGAGCACAGCGGACTGGCTGAAGCAGTTTGAGGGCTCAGGTGTTCCTGTGGGACCAATTAACAGCATCCAGGAAGTCTTTGCTGATGCACAGGTCAGACACACACACACACACACACACACACACACAGTGATGTACATTGTGGGATATCAGGTGCCTGTGCGGGCTGCTATTAATTGAACAGAGCGTGTTGATCTGGTCAGTGTATTTCTGGGAGCGGACAGAAACAGGCAGAGTGTGGAAACAAGCGGGTGTGAAACACACAGTTTGACAGAGGCAGAGCCTGAATTTGGACGCCGCCCACACTAAGTTGCTGTCACTGCTGCCATGTGAGTGAGTGTGTTCCCACAGTCCACCCCAGACCCCCAACGCACGGACCATCCATAAGTGCAAACACATGTTTTCTTTATTTTTAGTGGTAATGACGTGTGTGTTTCTGTGCACTGCCTGCTCATCAACCTGTCCTTCCCCCGTGAAATGAAATTGCATCACTCACCGTACACAGATTATATAACGAGTGTGTGGTGGTGTGTATGTGAGCGTGTGATAAAGCCACAGGATATGCAGCCAACGTGTGTAATGTGCCCGTATATAGAAGTAAGTGAATCACAGGGTACATGCCCAGCCTGTCCCACACCACACATGTACACACACACACACACACACACACAGTCACGTGCGCGCCTTTTTCCAACGTGTGTCCACTGAGTTTTGACAAGCCGATCAAAGCCTGTGACCTTTGCTCTCAGGCTGGTCCAACACCTGGTGTCTCTCTCAGGTGTGTATGCTTTTGTTTTCTTCCCTCAGGTAGCTAGAGGACAGATTAGCACCTGTCACTTTTATATATGAATGTGCCCCGGCCTCATCGTGTCTGTCCTTAATTCCGGGACAGTATTTAGTGTCCTGGCCTCAGTGCTGGTCCAGCACTCTGTTACTAAATGTTCCTGCGTGGAGGTTGGATGTTAATGAATGTGCTTCCAGGACAACAGCTCTCATCGCCACCTGGCATAGCACTGTCATATAAAGGCTATGACTCAGTATGTGTGTGTGTGTGTGTGTGTGTGTGTGTGTGCATGAGCGAGAGAGATGGGTGGGGGAGATGTGGAGTGAGAGAGAGAGACATGAGAGTGACCAGCCCATCTGCCTCTATAAGCTTGCTGTACCAACTTGTTTTTTTTCTATGTTCACACTCTGCACACTGTCCGTGTGCAACACACACACACACACACAAGCGCACACATACACACGCACACACTTGGGATTGGCTTCACTCACAATCATTCTGGTTCGATTAAGGGACATGTCTGACTTCACTCTCCGTTTTCTACTCTCCCTTAATCCCTCTGCCCAATCTTTTTATTAGTCCTTCATTCATTCTTTCATTCATCTTTTTTCCTTCCATCACACACACTGGACTGGCTTTAATATCCTGACTTGCGGAGGCGCACGTGACTGTTGAGTTGTGCGTAAAGCGCGTTAAGTGTTAGAGTAAGACGAAATGAACAGCGTCCGATCAGGTGACCTGGGCCCGGCGTGTCGTTTTACGCTGCTCGCTTCCCAAACACGTTCCACTCCACAACATGTGGTGTGTGTTTGGCAGTTGTACTCGCTGTTTCCCTCAGGTTTACCTCACTGCTGTAACTTTGGTCCGTCTTTAGTTTTTCGCCTTTTTTGTGTTCATCCCATTTATTTGGTGTCCCGTTTTTTGTTTGCCCAGCCTTTGCACGCATGTTCTTCGTAAACCTTTTAACAACATCTCAATATTTTCTACCCTCCCGCTGGGTTTTC
This sequence comes from Carapus acus, assembly GCA_900312935.1. Taxonomy (NCBI): domain Eukaryota; kingdom Metazoa; phylum Chordata; class Actinopteri; order Ophidiiformes; family Carapidae; genus Carapus; species Carapus acus. The sequence continues at coordinate 13,815 of OMPJ01015294.1, read as the reverse complement.
CAGCTCCCCATGGTGCTCTCTTCCCGTGTCTTTCTTCCTTGTCTCTTGCATATTTGCATGTCCCTCTATCCTTACTGGCTGCCCAGTTTCATCACACCCAATTCTTTCTGTATGACTCATCTTTTTCCCTTTTCTTCTTTACGGTTCTTAGCCTTCAACTAATCTCTTTTTTTGACTGCCAGATGAAATGAAAATCTCATCACAGTTTTGATGACAATGGCTCACAGGTCAGCGGGACCTCGCAGTATCTCCCAGACAAGTAAAACTCTGGGTATTACATTCCACAAGAAACTCTTCGCTGACTTTCCTCCCTTTCCAGTTGAATTTAGGGCCGTGAGTTTGTGTGGATAGTAAGTTTGCTGTCAGGTCTGTGGTGTCAGAGCGTGTCTTACTGCTGACTTCCAAGTGGTCCTCAGAGATTCGACAGGTCGATACAAGGTAGCCATTTATATCACATTGTGTCAGTATTTATCAGGCGTGAAGCTATGTTGTCTCGTAGGGACGGACAGATGGATGAAGGGAGACAGAGGTGGGTCTGGGTCATGGGAAACTTTTAATGTTCGTTGTTTTCTTGGGAAATAAGAATGTGTGACTCGAATGCACATGGAAGAATGAATGGATGAGCTGGATTGGAGTGAATAAAATGAACTGGATGAATAATAAAAAGAAGGCATGAGTTGATCAGTGGGTGTATTCACTTTGTAGGTGATAATGAGACATGGGACTAAAGGAAAAGCGAAGCAATGAATGAGGATTTATAGCTCATTGGAGGCAAAGATGTGTGGACAGATGAGTCATCCAGTATGTCACGGAGACCTGAACTAACTTGGATGAGGAAAATGGCAGAAATGGGTGAGAAAAACAATTTCCAAGAGAAAAGGCTATAGCTATGGTATCGGCTCTCCTTAGAGAGGTGTGTACGTGTCAATTAGCAAAACACAAGACGAGCTACACAAAAACAACACCTCTTTAATGGTGAATATGTCCCTCCTGTGCTGCAATATCTACTGTGCAGGCCTGGCTTCAGCAAAATTGCTAAAAAGACAGAAAAAGAAACACACCGCAATTGGCTAAACAATGCAAAAATGTAGAAAACCAGGAAAGTGGCTCAGTTTTACATTCAGCCCCCTACCTTTTGGGCAGGTGCAGCTCTCACTCAGCTGCTCTTCACAGAGGTTACACCACAAGTCTCCCACAGGAGCCCCGGCCCCCTCCTTTATACATCTCTGCTGGGTCCTATTTATAAATGGGGCCTGGGCAGCGTGCTGACGTTATGTATTGGATGTTCTTGGAAAATGTTTTTTTTCGCAGGAGTAAAAAAAAAAAAGCAAGAGGGAAGAAAAAGTGCTTTATTGATATAGGACTATCTTTGACTTGCAGAAATTTGTAAATCCCTCAGCCATTGCTTTTCAAAACTGTATTGGAGGCTGCCACGTTTGAAACACAGAGGGAGCGATTGAATGGACTACTTTTGACCCATTCACCCTTGCCAGGACAGTCTTAAAAGGCTGGGTGAGTGACCAAGGTGCAAAATTGTAATTCTATTTTGGATTAAAATTCGTTTATTAAACGAAACGTTCATTACCTCCTTGGTAAATGGTGATAGCTGTGAAGGACATTCAGCGTAAAGCTCATGCCAGAACAAATATGGCGATTACCATTTTAATTCCATTCTTGGTCTGTGGCAGAGCAGCTTAACAACTACCGTCTCCGGTGCCGTCGGCCAACTGAGACTGGGGAATACTGTGTAGGCGTGTTCAGATGCAAAGACAGAAAATGAATGGCAAGGGAGCGGAGGTGAGAGTTGGGATAATGAATGTAGGGACAGGGACTAGCAAAGAGGGAGAGTCAGCTCACATGATGAGAGAAGCAAGTTACAAAACAGATGCAGGGTAAACAAGGCCATTGGAGATAGCTGCAATCAGTATGGAATTCAAGAAGAGGGGGTGCGTAGTTCACCTTCCTCCACTCGTAGGAGTGGAGGAAGGTGAACTAAGGTGGATAACAGCCTTTGCATAAGACAACTTTAAAGACGAAGATGAGCAGAAGGTGCTGCGAGGGGGGGCTGTAGCGACCATGCACTGGGTGGTTGTGTGAGGGATGATCTCAGAGAACAGAGAGAGATGTTGTGACAGGGTTGTGACAGGCTGTGGGAACTTTTGAGGACTTACCAGATTACTGGGAGAGTAAAGCTGTGATGGGATAAAGCTCACAGGAAACAATGAGGCAAGCGTGTTGTTCCCTCTCGACATAGGAAAGACGACAAGAAGACTTAATGATGGACAACCATCAAAAATTTGGAAAGGGTTGAAATAGCCTGGGAGAGGAAGACAGGCAGGAGTACTGTGAAGATGGTGATGAAGATGAGGAGACCAAGTAGGCAGGAGTGCTCTGACGCTGGATGTATGGCAAATAGCTCCAGCAAAGACAAAGGCCGATGTACCGGTCCGTTGTGGTAAAGAAGGAGCTGAGCTAGAAGGCAAAGCTCTCTATTTAGCGGTCGATCCACGTTCCTACCCTCTCCTATGGTTATGAACTTTGGGTCATGACTGAAAGGACAAGATCTCGGGTGCAAGCGGACGAAATGAGTTTCCTCTGCAGGGTGGCAGGACACACTCTACGAGATAGGGTGAAGATTTCTGTCACCCGGGAGGAGCTCATAGTAGAGCCGTTCCTCCTCCACATCGAGAAGAGCCAGTTGAGGTGGCTTGGGCATCTTTTCTGTTTGCCCCCTGGACGCCTTCCCAGGGATGCTCCGGGCATGTCCCTCTGGGAAGAGGCCCAGGGGAAGACACAGGACGTGCTGGAGGGACTATGTCTCCCAGCTGGCCTGGGAACGCCTTGGGTTCCTCCCAGAGGAGCTGGAGGAGGTGTCCGGGAAGGGGGAAGTCTGGGCTTCCCTTCTGAGACTGCTGCCCCCGCAACCCGGCCCTGGATAAGCGGCAGAAAATGGATGGATAGATGGCCGACAAAGGCAGAGATGCATGGCTAGCTACATACGAGGCTGGGCAGTGACGGCAGTTGCACGCAGGATGCCGTACTTGTTGAGGTACAGAGGATTGGGAATAGAGAGCAATTGAGTTCCTTACCGGCCTGTGTAACACAATCCGGGAGAGCAGGAGGAAGGTCAGGGCAGAGAAAGAGTGTAGTGGTACTGACTTTCTCTTCTAACAGTCATGCTCACAGACTTGGTAACTTTAGAGCAGGGCTGTTCAACTTCAATATCAAGAGGGACAAATATGAAAATCACTGGTGGTTTGTAGGTGTTACGCCACAGTGAGGTCAAGTTGGGGTTTTGTCCCGTCTTCACGTCTTGTCTCCTCATTTCTTGTTTATTGTGAGGAGCAACTCTCCTCTCACTTCAGGTCACTTAAATGACGTGTTGTCACGGGTTCCTCACTACCTTTTGTTGAAATAGTCTGCGTCTCCCCCTGTCCTATGCCAGTGTGTTCGACTTTGTGCGTCCATCCTTGCTCTCCGTAAGAGGCCTTGCTACAGCCGTTTCCACTATCTTGTTAAGATTTATTCTGTTCCTCCAAGTGAGCGTTTTCCGTTATTAGTCATAGGTCGTTGTCTTGTTTTTGTACTTCAGGCATTTGTCCTTCAAGTGTTTTTGTTCATAGTCCTAGATTATGTTTTTGTTTCATAGTCACTTCTTAAATCACATATAGATTTGCATATTCCAATCTGTTTTGTTTCCTTCGCAGTGTGAGTGATTTTCATTTTAATTGTTTTTGTCCAAGCCTCAGGTCAGTTAGAGTTTAGATGCTAGCCTTTATCCACAAGTTTCTTTGGGGTTCTACAGAACAGACAACAAATACCATTTGTTACTGAACCTCCACCTGCATCGTTGCCTTGCCGTGATAGTGGACCACACTGATTATTTTCTGAGAGAATTGCGTAGGTCCGTGAGCATTCCTCTGTAAGGCGTCAGCTGCGGGGAGGTGGTGCGTGCTTGCCCGCAAACAGTCCCCCGTAAGGCATCAGCAGGGGGTTGCGGGCAGGTCCGCGAGCAGTCCTCTGTTAGGCATCAGCAGGGTGCTGGGGGGTGGGCAGGGGTGTTAGGGCGTGCTGGTCTTTTTCAGATCACACTCTTTTCTTGCAGGCCATTAAAAATGGCGGGCCACTAGTCACACAGGTCAGCTATATAGGGGTAGAAAACTTTGAAAAAAAGGGACCAAAAGGAGTCGCACTGGTCTTTGTGGACCCAGAGAGAGCGTATGCAGGGTACCTAGAAAGGAATTGTGGTACTGTATGAGGAAGTCAGGGTTAGCAGAGATGTATGTTAAGGTGATGCTGGACATATATGAGGACAGCAAGACAGTGGTGAGGTGGTTTGGTCAGAGTGACAGATGGCTTCAGAGTCGGAGTGAGGCTACATCAGAGATCAGGTCCTGAACATCTCTCTATTGGCATTGGGGATAGACAGATTGACAAATGATGGTTGGCAGGATTAAAAACGAGACCAGCGAAGGAATGACCAAGGTGAGGCAGTGTGGTGAGAAGATCAGAGAGGCTGGAATGAGATGGTTTGGTCATGTGCAGGGGAGAGAGGGTGCTTGCATCGGAAGGATGTTGAAGACCACATACAATTTTGCGTTTGATGATACCCGGTTACAAGGAGCTGGTTTTGATATCCCAGTGCCAAACAAATGAAAAATTGATTTTACTAATATTTCTTTCCCCACTTAATGAATTAACACTCATCCTTTAGCACCAAAATCAATACTGAGAAATTGAATTTAGTCAACAGATGTGTGCATATGAGAGAAGTGGCAGTCAGATGATCCCAAAGATTTTTGGTCCCCAGGCCTTTGCGTTCCCTCAGTGTGCAGTGTGTTAATCATGTACAGCTTTCAGACTTCCAGAGCTGAGAGGAAGTCGGCCAATGACGGATTGACGGATGGATGGAAACGCAGTGGGAGGTATGGAGAGACGTGTGAAAAACAAGGAGATTTTCAAGGTCACTCAGACCGAGTCGTCATTCACTTTCCTCCCCGACTTCCAAGCTGGCGTCTCGGCAGCCAGTGACCTTTCAGCACGCCGTCAGCAGAAAATGATGGGTGTGCGTTTTCTGGTAGCCGCGGCCTTTTCTGAGCTCTCTCTTTCTTTCTGGAAGCTGCCGGTAGGAACATCCATCATTGTTTCTCTGAAGCAGTTCATCAGTGTTATCAGAGGCAACAGGGAGAGGAGAGCATAACTCAGGACGTGTCTTCTGGCAGGACAGCCCGCTTTACAGTAATGCGTCAAATGCTAATATGTAAAAAGCTCTGGATTTGTTTTTTGGAGTCGATGATGTATGTGCTATATCAGAGTTTTTTCCACGTTTTCCTGCTTCCTGTTTAACTGGCTCGGCAAATAAGCTGCAGCTGAATTTGAGGGATTCTATCAGTGTGCTCCTAAGTGAGATATCCATCAGCAGCGATCGAAAACACAGGTGCGCTCCAAGCAAATGACTTCAGCTCAGAAAATTCCGTGATCACTTCATTGCGCTTTTTGTTTTACAAAGCCTGAACAAAGCAATGGAACGGTGTAGTTCGAAATTTCAAAATTTTCTTCTGGATCTCACCTTATACACACCAACAAACAGTGAATCAACGGCATTATAGTAGAACAGATCATCGCTGGTCAGAATAAATTGGATTTCAACAGATTTCTCCAATTTGAATCAGGCAGAGCCGGTTGCAAACAGCAGCGGTCTGCTGGCAGTTGAGAGTCGCAAGAACTTGTGATGTCAGGCAAACCACTTGAACTCCAAAAAACATGCACTCATGAACACACACAAACTCTTTGCAACGGAACAAGAGAGGCAAAATTTGGAGTCAAGAACTGGATACAATTAATCCAAAATTTTGATTAGAATATGTACTAGTGTATTATTGACCATTTCACTTGAAATTTTTCCAGGAATGATGATGTTGTTGTCTCACTCAGAGATCTCAAAGGAACTGGGGGAACAAACTGGGTGCGGATGGACCCAAAGGTAGTGACAAAACAATTCAATGAAATAACAAACAGGTAGCACAAATGGCTAATGGAAATATACGAGGTGCAAGTTGTACAATGGGAGATGCAACAAAACCAAGCTTGGCAAAACAAAATAAAAAGTGCAACTGAAATCAATATGATAAATGTAAGGTAAAAGGGAAGTGGTGAGGGTTAAGAGAGGGTGGGAGCCAAAACAGGTCTTACTGATTTAAGCGAGAACTCAACACACAGAACAAGGAACGTAATGATGGAGGCATGACAAGAAATAATACTCATCAAGGGAGACAACAGAAACAGAGCAAGGTAACACAGAAATACAGCTTGTGCAGAAAAGGTTTCCCACCAGAATTGAATGATGGCCACATGACATGGCCTTTGCCTTTGAGTCAAGACCGTCCTGACCCAGCACTCCCTGTGGTGAGCAGATTGTTTTTGGGGCTTTTGGAAAGTTTGGTGTGGTCAAGACCGTCTTCCGAATCATTGTTGTCTTTTTCTCAGGAATCGTGGGTGTCTGCTGAATTTGTCATGAATCTCAGAATGATGTGGCTTGTGTCTCCCTGCCTGTCGAGAGAGTGATGGTCCAAACAAATCTTTCATTCATTCCATCGCGGTAGAATCGTTGCCAGTCTCTTGATGTTGCCGCCATGTCCAGAGCCATCTCCAGCTTACCTTCTACTTACCCCAGTGACGGATTTATTTGTCCCTCACTGATCGCGTTTTTGGGTTTAAACCTTACACTTTTTTTTTTTTGCAATCCCCGCAAGCTAGAGAAACACTTCGAGACAGTCCTGATTTGAGTTGAGAGATTTAGAACTGAGATTGAATAACTGCTGGTGTGTTTCCAAGTGATGTGGGCCAAAGAAAGGGGACAGCATGGAAGGTAGAGCAACTCTCTAGAGGCCGGAAATCACTTCCCAAATCAAAACATTAAGAAGTGAGTGTGTTGGATTTCACTGTTTTCATAGAAAGTTACGTTAAGTGGAGGAAGGTGACTGGATCCGAGGGCAGGGGTCACTCTGTAAGCACACTTGCCGCGGGTTAACAGCTACTTTTCACAGCGGAGATTTGAATGCGCCCACTAGTGATATTCGTGTCCATTTGCATTGAAAGTGCCGACAGAGCTGGAGTATTTGAGTATTCGAAGATGTTCTTTGTGCCCCATATTTGCAAGTCCTCTCATCTTGTTTGCCTCATTTTGTCGACCCTCTTACTGAGTAAATAGTTCACCCACAAGTGTGGGCTGGTCACCAAGTGGGGGACAGATGGTTGCTGCTTTAGCCACTGATACATTCTCAGTGTGCCTCAATAAAGCTGTTCGGAAATGTTTCGGAAACAATAATTGTGATCATTTTCATGGGCTGCCAGCTGTCCGGTCATCGCTCCAGCTGTTTCCGTAAAAATGTGAAGGTCTGCAAGATTTGCGCTTGTGTGTGTTGTGTGTGTGTGTGCGTGCACGCAGTGGAATGAAACTATATGTAAAAAACAAGTGTTTTCAAATGTAACATCTGTCATGAGCAGAAATTAATGAAAAAAATTCAAATAACTGAAAGATGACCACAAGAGCAACAACAGACTTCCGACTAAATAAAGTCAGTTTAAACCCATGGTGTGACATTGCTCCCCTGCCTTCTGTGTGTGTGTGTGTGTGTGTGTGTGTGTGCGCGCACGTGTGTGCAGGTGTTCGTCATCTCGTGGTAGAATACACACATGCAATATAAAATAAATGCAGATCTAGATTACAGCTGTGTAAGTGTGTGTGTGTGTGTGTTTGTGTGTTTGTATGGGTGTGTGTGTGTGTGTGTCAGAGGGAGAGTTTGGAGCAGATGTTTGTCGTCATGCCCAAATGTCTCCCAGGTGTCTCACTCTTTTCTATCTATCTGTCGTAAACACACGCGCCCAGACACACACTTTCCCACTGAATGTCTGCAGGTTAATCAGGGACACACATACACACACACAAATACCGTGTGTGTAGTTTATATTTGTGATACCTGTGTGTTTGTGTTAGAGAAAGAGAGAGAAGTGACTCCCATCATTTCCTGGTGAGTCAGATTCTCCTCCTCCTCCTCCTCCTTTATTTCTTCCCCTCTTCCTTCTCTTCCTCCTTTCCACAGGCCATCTCATTCTCACTGCACCCACTTTCTCCTTCAGGTCCTCTCTCTTCATCTTGCACTGTCTTTTCTACTCTCCCCCTTTTTGACTGTTTCTCCTACTTTGATTCTAAGGTACTTTCTCATTATTTTCTCATCTGCTTTCCCCTCGTTTCCTTTGCAAAGCTTTCACCCCTCCTTCCTTTTGCTCCACTTCTCTCTCCTCATTGTCTTATCATCAGCTGAGGGTCAGCGTGTTTCCCTCTTAGATGTCATCGCCGCGTAATTCTGTCTTCAGAAAGTGTTTGTTTCGCCCCCATTTCATCCTCTACCTTCCCTCCCTTCCTGCATTTTTTTAATGGCCCGTTCTATTGCATCTCGCCTTTTTTGTTCTTTTCTTCTCTCCTCTCCCATCGCCCCATCATCCATGCTTGCCACGCTCTCCTTGTCTCCTCACCCTGCTCCAGCGGACAGTTCTTATTTCCTGTCTGGTTTTTCGGCCACGCCGGGATCACGCGACGAACCGTCACAGTCTCGAGCTGCAGCATTTGGAAGCTATTGTTGTGATGCATGATGGGAACCGGTTTGCATAAACCACATGAAGGGACTCGCCCGGGCGCTCGCCATGGCAACTTGAGGTCACGGCGACGGTCGCGACAAAAAGTCTGAGCAGAACTTGGTTGACCAGCGAAGTACAGAATGAAAACTAAAGCAGTGGATGGAATAATAAGCAGCTGCTTTCACTTTCTCTGGTTTTCTCCTGTTTTTCTTGGAGTTTTTGATATTTTGGAAATATTGTGAAATGTTTTTCGGCTCTGTGAGAATGGTGTGATTCCCCTTCTTCTTGTGTGTGTGTGTGTTTCTGTGTGTGTGTGTGTGTGTGTGTGTGTGTGTGTGTGCACTACTTACATGTGACTCTTACAGTTTGATCCTCCAGTACAATCTACAGGTGCTCAGTCTGCGTGTGTGTGTGTGTGCGCGCCCTCACGCGTGTGTGCGTATGTGTGTGTGTCTGTCTTGTGGAAAACACGTAAAA
>OMPJ01015289.1:0-34196 GCA_900312935.1 Carapus acus | reverse complement strand
AGGGTGTGTGTGTGTGTGTGTGACAAAAATAGGGAGAGAGGAAGGGGGCAAATGAACGAGGGAAGGAGAGAAAGAGAGAGGGATAAGCAGAGGGCGAGAGAAAGGACTCAGAAACAGGGAGAAGAGGAGGGAGGGAGAGAGAAGAGCCAAAGAGAGAGATCATTGAACTCTGTGCTGTCAAGGATTCATCAGCCATTGGAAAACTAAACTTGGATGCTGCTGAAATAAACACGACAGAGGAGGACATTACTGTTTTCATTGGCAAGGGTGTCTATGTGTGTGTGTATGTGTGTAAGTGTGTGTGTGAGCGTGTGTGTGTGTGTGAGAGCGTGCACTGCAGGTCAAAGGTCCCAGCTGCTGGAGAAGGAAGCACAAACAAAGCATTCCCGGTGACGACCTCAGTGGGACAGCATCATGTGAAATGCTTGTCGCTCCCCATTTCCCCTTTTGCTCCAAGTCGGGCTGCGGTGTGATCTGCCGAGTCATCATGGCATCCATGGCAGGTCACGCTGAGTTTTTTGAAGATGGGATCGACCCTCCTGGATCGCCGCAATACAAAAGAAATAGTCCACGATGGGCTGACGGCCTCATGCGAGAGGTGTCTGCGGTCGCGCCCGTGTTTTCTTATTCGGTGGTTTTGAGTGGAATTTGCTGCTTTTGCACTGCTGTTATATCACTTTGGATTAGACGGAGCCGTGCGATGACATCAAACGCCTGTCGTACAGCGGAATAACTACATCTAACACTCTTCTCAGGCAAGGACACTGGCCCAAGCGTGGAGGCTGCTGGATTTATCGGTGCGACCGAAGTCGTAAAACGCATGCGAGCGCGTCGAGGAGCTCCTCGCTCCACAGTGCCACTTTGGTTTACAAGCTCGTAGCCACGGAAACGTGGAAATGGGATGCAAACAGGGGCGCGGGGTAAAACAGCAACTTAAAATGGCATGTCAGTCCCAAAAAAATACAGCTGGGAATATCACGACAAATCCTACACCACACACACATACACAAACATACAAACACACACACAAACATATTTGCACTGTCATGGCTATGAGCGGCACAGACTCGAACACCCTTGCACACGCCACTTCCAGGGAATCACGCCGTTTCGTAACACGCCTCAGCGCGTGAGATGGTTCGCCCCGAGTGACATCACCAGCCGAGGTCAGCCTGTATGGCAACAACATCAAAGTCGCTCAAGGAGAAAACAAGTCTGCTCAACCAGTTACATAATGATACCGACGGTATTTCCAGATGAACTCCGGGATAAAAAGTCAGTGTGTGTTTGTGTATAGGAGTGTGTGTCGCTTGAAACAAGCCATGAAACAAGCCATGACACCCTCCCCCCCCCAGGCAGCAACACAACAGGTGAGCCACGACGACATGCAGTCGGTCCCACGGGCCGACACAACTGAGGAGGGACAGGAACTCAATTAACATGGAGTGTACACACATTATGTACCACACACAAGACACACACATGCGCATGCACACACACACACACACACACACACAAAGAAAAAACACCCTCACAATCACCAGGTTAGCAGGTTTTAGTGTGTCTCACCAACAAAACTCAACAAGCACCGCAACTGACAAAGCACAAAGACAAATTCTACAAAACGCTGCATAATGTCAATATTCAAAACACAACAGTGTGCAACCCGATAGCAACATATTAAGGGTTAAAATTGGGATCCTAAAGTCAATGTGGATGCAGGTGCCAATAGATTCTGTTGACTGATGCTGGTGGCGATCATGACATCATAACCTCTATCATCATCAACCCAGCAAACACCCACTGCACTAAACCATCATCACATACCTGGCGTGTACTCTTGTCAAAGCATGTTCGTATACGTGTGTGAGACAATTTCAAATATGTTTAAGTGATACAAATAAGGAAGTATCACAAGGATTGGAGTTGTATTAGACTAAAGCATCGTAGAACGAGAGGAGGCCCAATTGGAGCACAAACAGCTCATCCTGGGTCAGAAGATAAGTCTACCAAAATATTGATAAATGAAATGCTCTCATATCATATCAGAGGGCACAGCAAAACATCACATAACGCCTGATGTCAGCACAACATCTACGGTGAGATGAATACAGGTGTCAGAATCATTTGAAGTGATGCAAAGGATACTGAGTTCACCATGGCATTGTTGTTATTGATCAAAGTTGGTGTGAGGCTGTGTATCTCCGTGGAAATATTGAGCTATTGTGCTATTGAGGAGTGTTTTATCACTGCTATGAACCAAAAGAGCAACAAGTGACAGAGGGAACCGAGTCACATCTTACGGAACTATGCGACTGTAATAACAATTGCAAACAAGAAAAAGTCAACATGGCGAGACACTCATGACTTAGGAGCCTTCGGAGCCATACGCAGAATTAAGGCCGGGAGCCGAAGTCGCCGCTAAACCGCTCGCTTGGTGCCGTTTGACGGGGAAACGGTTGTACGAACTGGCACGTTGGCTCAACTTTTCTCCCCGGCGGTGGGTGTGGAGCGGCGGAGCGGCGCTGCGGGGCGAGCGCGAGCCTCCCGCGGGCTTCTCAAGCCACACAAACGGCTACGAAACGAGACCGACCACGGTAGAACCGCCACGCAGCGACACGGGTCGCTTCGCGGAGCGGTTTGACGTGTGTTTCCCCGGTTCGGCCCGACAGAAACAGCCAGCAAAGTCCTGGAAAGAACGACCCACCTTCCGCTTACCTGCATACCAGGAACTTCCATGGTTACTTCGAAGTACGAACGCCCTGTTCCTCCTCCACGTCGGAGCGCCGCAGTTGGCTCGCCTCCTCTCGTTCCTCTGCCACCTCGCGTTCGGCTCGGCCGCGCGCGGAATTTCTTTCGTAGACGAGAAAAGTTAGCGTGTGAAATAAATTCGTGGGTAAAGAGGGTGAGAAGAGAGCACACACATCGACGTTTCGAGTGTGTGTATGCAGCAACAAAAGTGTTGAAGTAGAGGAGGAGGGGCTACCCACTCCTTTAAGGGAGGAGCAACAGGGCGCGTGTGCGAGGGAAGACGGGAACACGGCACTCTGCTGCCTCCTGGCGTTAGCGGCAGGAACTAGTGGCTATCTATCTATCTATCTATCTATCTATCAGGGCAGTTTTCAAACTATATTATTCACTCATGCGATATGTCATATCTTGACAGGGCTCGTCTGTCATGTTTTTCCCTGACGTCACTCGGAGACGTCGACCAAGGGGCGGAGCTTCCGAAAAGATGGCGTCTCTACGCTGCCGGAGAGACCCGTGCGGCGTTATCTGTCTGATTTTAACGTATTTCAGCGTCATTTACGCGGATTACGTGGTCATACAATATGTCCTCATCCCCGCCTACTCGGGAAGGTATGTACTAGGTGTTTAAGCCTTTTTTAAACTCTGAAAAACGACATGGCGTCAGCGGCTGCTCGCTATGTTCATTCATCTGAGATGAGACGATGCGCTGACAGATTCGCTCGTACTGCATCTCGTAAGAACGTTCAATATAGAGTCTATCATACTGTTAAACTCTCGATGTATGTCAGCCGACATGTGGCGTCTGTTTATTTCCATTCTTACATCACTGCGGCGAATAGTTGTAAACAAAGTATGAGCGACCGCACAGCTCCCATTTTGCATCATGCTGGTGGATTCTTTATTATTCCGTCATTTAATACAGTCATCGGCTTAGAAAAGCACTTTTGAATAATAGTGGATTGGTTGTAGTAAATCTCAACATTTGAGAAAATGCAGATCTTAACATGTAACCACACGAGTTTCACGACAAGTACAACAAGAGTGTGTGTGTGCGTGTGTGCGCGTGTGTGTCTTGCAGCATGTGGTGCACCCTTCACGGATCTGTGTTCAATCTGATTCTGCTGCTCCTGCTTGCCTGCCATGCCAAAGCTGTCTTCTCTGACCCAGGTCAGTGTGTGTGTGTGAGTGTGTGTAATTATTTATCTCTGAATTGTTAAGATAGTTTGCCATAATGGAAATAGCACCATCTGTCTCATTGTTCGTGTGTGTGTGTGTGTGTTTGATTGTTGCACAGGTATGGTGCCCCTTCCTGACACTGCCATAGACTTTTCGGATCTACGGTCGCAGTCGACTCGAATGAGTGACAGGGTGAGTTGAAGTGCGTCTCGCGCCGTTGTTACATTATGACATCAGAATCCTTTGTTGCATAATGGTGAAATTTTTGCCGCTTTCTGCCTCAATCACATTCTGAATGCCATGAACTGATGCTTATAGCAGCACTTTCACCCCTCTGACTGTGAGCTGTGTGTGTGTGTGTGACTGCTAGTGTGTACATATGCATGTGCTGACGAGCAGTGGTGCGGTGTGGTAAAGCCGTGCCTGGCTGACATTCCTCATTTGCCTACATTTGAAGCGTTTGGGTGACTGGTTGCCACGGTGACAGGCTGGTGTCTTGGCGCCCACAGGGCTGTGAGGGCTGGACAGTGTGTAGCCGCTGTGAAACCTACAGACCTCCCAGAGCGCATCACTGCCGCGTCTGCCAGAGGTGCATCCGCCGCATGGATCATCACTGCCCCTGGTCAGCTGCCCTTTCTCTCTCTCCTCCTCCTCTCGCTGTCTTGCTCGCCCACATCCTTTCATCCTCATACCCTAACGTGTGTTTTCAGGATCAATAACTGTGTCGGCGAGTTAAATCAGAAATATTTCATCCAGTTTCTATTCTACACTGGTGAGTACGCTCAATCAGAGTGCCTCATGAAAGATGGAGATCTAATCTCAAAATGAAGTGACAAGTCTTTTCTGTAAGGTCAAAGGTCAGCTCAGGCGAGCCACACGTCGGCTAGGTTTTCCAACAATGTTACTTTATGTTGTGTGAACATGGCGCCCTCCTACAGACTGACTGCAGTACTGCGTACCCACCTGCCTGCAGGTATGGCCAGCTTGTACTCCATGATGCTAGTGGTGTCGGCGTGGGTGTGGCGGATCAGAAACGAGCGAGAAGGAGGAGCAGAGGGGGAGGAGGAAGAGACGCCCAGCAAGCACCTCATCATGTGAGCTGCATGTCACACCAGCCTCAGCACAGCTTTCCTCCGTCTGTGTGTCAGGAATTCTACAGAACTTTCCTTGCTGACACTGAACTTTCTCTCTGTCTTTGTCCGTCTCAGTGCGCATTACATCATACTGCTGTTGGAGTCGGTCCTGTTCGGTGTGTTTGTGATGGTCATCTTCTACGACCAGGTACATACACTCACTAACACACATACACACACAAGCAGGGCTTTCAGTGGTTCTCTTTCAACTCACTCCCCTGATCCTGGAGTGAGAGGGCACCACAGGGGTCACTATGAATCATCTCCAAACATGCTCATTCCCAGACATCACACACAAGTTACTCCTCCTTGTCTCCCCTGTGACCCTCCCAGCTTGTGTCCATCATAACGGATGAGACCCCCATCGAGCAGATGAGGAACAGGCTGATGACCAAGGATAGGAACTCCTCGTCTTCCTCCTCCTCCACTGCATCCTCTCTGGCTTCCCAGGCGTTGCATCTTTCCACCACCCACACCCGCAAGCCCAAGATTGCCTTACTGCGCGAGGTCTTTGGGAGAGGTGTGTGTGTGTATGTGTGAGCATGTGTGTCAGTGAGGAAGCAAACGAGGAAAGGAAGGAGGGACATATTTCCCCTCTCTCTCGACAGGTTCGGTGTTTTGCTGGCTTCTTCCCCTACACTCCAACCCGCCGACAGTCGGAGGCATCACGTACTCGGCCCTGCCGGACTATGACGTCTGACCTTTGGCCTGTGACATGGACAGAAGCAAGAGAGCTTTCATTTGTCAGTGAGTTGAAGAGGACGCAAATGAGTTTTTCCCCCGCAGCAACAACTCCTTATCCCCACACCTGGAAATGGAAGTGCAATGGAGAGTGAGAAATGTGTGCGTGCGTGCATACCCGTGTGTGTGGGGGAGGTGGACATTTCTCATATTTGTTCAGCCTGTTTCACAGTCTTTCCTGTAGTATGTGCCACCAGCATCTCTCCACTTCTTTGACAATTGTGTGAATGTGTGTGTGCCTGCATGTATGCGTGTGCCCAAGTGCGCTTGCATGCAAAACTTGCATCTACAGATTGGAGTGTTTTACATGTGGATTTACTGGACATGCTCCACCTTTTTCCACCTTTCTTTGCCTCTCCAGTTTTTTCTGGTGTCCCTCTGAGGTCATGGACATGTAGTCCTCATCCTGCCTATTTTGTTTACAAATCGGAAACAAATGAGATTTTGTTTGTTCTTGCGTTTGTTTGTTTTTTTCCATGTATTTAAATGCACATCAGTCTTATGGGCAACTAACAGAACTGTGTTACTGATTCACACTACCATTCATAATAACACACACACACATACATTAATATACAAAGGGTTTGATATGGTGAGGAATGTCATTAAGGCAGAGAGATATTACATTTTTTAGTTACTGTTCTCTGGGCTCTAAGATGAAGGCAATCTGCTTCATTCCTCAGTAAACACCTATCCCCGCGCACACACACACACACACACACACAGAGTACATCGCACTAGTATTCTGCTTGATCTCAGCGAGTGGGGCATTTTTTTTTTACCAATATTATTTATTGTTTAACTTGTCCGTGGAATGAACTCCACTAATAACTGTGTTTTTTTATGTCGGGGTGGTGGTGTGGGGTCCTTGGCGTCCGGGGACGTTTTCCAACTGCGTTTTCCACGGACCGCTTGTTTTCCCCTTGTAAAGCACATCGTGTTTGTAGCGAGCGTAGCTACGTTACTAAATTGTTCCATGACACAGCAGCCCGACGAGGCAAGAGCTGACAGACAGGCACTTTTTAACGCCATCCCCTCTTACCTTCTGTGTGTTTTTACTGATGTGTGTGTGTGTGTGTGTGCCTCTTTAGTAGTGTCCAGCCTGGGTTACACATGAGGCTCAGACCTGCAATGAAGGAGCTTGAGCTGAGTCTCTCTGTATTGAATCGCACCGTCACATTGACCAAAGTGTTAGAGACGAGGCTAACAGCTGATTTGGCGAGAGAAAGTGATTGATCTGTTGATGTGTCAATACACGATCAGCTACGGATGATGGGTTTTACAAAGCAACAATGTAAATTTATTTAGCAATTTTGTAAACAAAACCCAATTTTCAGTTGTGTGGGCAGAGTTGCAGGATGTGCTCGCTCAGGTTTGGGTTTGTCGGATGTAAATATTTACGTGAAGACTTTATATTCATGACATGTGCAATGTTGAAGACGGCAGAGTAAATGAAACTCAACGTTTTCTTTTTCTATGGCAAACAGGACAAAACAAATGCGGCTTTGAAATGTTTGAGATGTTATTGTTTGCTTTGGCATTAATGTGGCCCCTGGCTCCTTTAGTCAAAATTAGACCAAAGTTGATGCATGATAAACGAGGTTTCGGCTACAACATCTTGGAAACCTTTCAAGTTGCCGATGTTTTTGTGTGTGCGTGCGTTTGTATGTGCGCGTGTTTTAACTATTGAAGTACGGGTTTGCCTGTGAAGTTCCTTTTTGTATCAGTGTTACTGATTTTCTCTGTTTCAATTTTTTTCTACACTTGGGAGACATGTTACAAACGCATCCGTTTGCTGTTTGATCATGACAGCAGGAGGGAATGTGTGTTAAACAAAAGGTAACTGAAGGACAGAGAACCAGCCAAAGATCCAAAAAACTTAATTTGATTTAATTAAATAAAAAGGGAAATAGTTTTTAGAAAACAACCCATCTCCAGATCCCTCACCTCTTCCACTTTGTTCTTTGATTAATAACCTCACTGATGACTGATGATGATGGCAAACTTGACAAGCCACTGTTTTAGAGTTATTGGTTAGTGGGCAGAGACTCACGCAGATGAGGTGCTCACACTCATTTTACAGATAAGCTGCAGGATTCTATGGCTGGTTGATGATTTTATCTTTGCCCTGTGAACAAAACAGAGTTAGACATCATGTGTCGTCATGACGACTGTTTACAGCTGCCTAATCTCTTATTTATTGTTATGGTGGTGTTTGTTCTTTTTGTCGAGACAATACTAACCTTCAGCAAGAAGTAAATCATGACTGCTAAACTTTCTTTGGTTTATCTTTGTGTTTTTGTTACATTACTTTGTTACTCTCTTGTGGGCGTGTTTTAAATGACTAAGGGGGTACAAGAGATCTTTGGATAAATCTTTGCTTGTGACATGAACTACTCTTCATTCAGCCAAAGTAGCACTCTCTCTCTCTCTCTCACACACACACACACACACACATTCTAGTGATATTCTTCGCCTCAAAGGCTCGCCAATGTCCTGATAAGGTGAGGTCACTGAGGTTATTGCCTTTTGATTGACTGATAGGGCAGCCAAGAATCCGCTATAGATATTGCGGTGGGCGTGTGTGAAAGTAAATATTGTGTGCCACACAGAGCTCTACCGCAACCTCATCTGTAGGTGTGTGTGATATGGGTGTGTGTGATGTGTCCAGCCACAACACTGAGGCATTGAAAACTGTGACGCTGTCTCACCTCAACTTGTTTGAAATGGAGGGTGAGATTTTTTGAACTCCAAACCAACATTCAGCAGATGTCCAGCGCTCATGGACAGCAGGGGAAGCTACTAACAGAGGAGAAGTAGCTGAACGAAGAAATTTTCAACCACCTCCTTGACATGGTTTGGCCATACTTGTCAATCACTTTGACTTGGCCATTTTGAAAGTAGCCGGCAAGTCTAGCACGTGTGAGCACCCCTGGTCCACACACATGACACTGATATGTGAGTGTGCTGTCTGGCACCTGTGGTCCAGTCGTCTGTCTGCTTCAGGTTTAACCAGTTCACTGACAAACTGCTCAGACCACTTAAAATGAAACAATCATGTGGGTTCACGCCCTGAGAGCTACACACCGCCCACAAGACGCCACAGGTACGTGACTGATGAGGGCTTATCACAGCCAAACATATTGCGCAGTAGCAATGTGTGGTGGGAGGAAGAAAAACATAAAAAAAGAAACATACACACCATGTCACTGTATATGACAATACAGATTATGGCAATTTCTATCGATCACGCGAGAAACTGTTTTATAGCGCAATTGAGGGCGGTTGCCAAGGGTAACCTACAGCAAGGACGTCTCTAGCGTAGGACGTCAACACAGCAGCTATGAGGAGGTGGAGCCAATCAGAGAAGTGCACTGTTGAGTCGACCCACCCGTTGAGCTCGTTCATTGGTTGAGGCTGCTATCCGTCACTAGTATGACTCAGAGTCGCGTCACATGACCAATGTTTTTGTTGTTCGCTTCCTCTTTCAGCGTTTCTAGCCGAGTCATGAAACCAGACTAAACCTGCCGGTTCTGAGCCCTCTTCAGCCGAACCTCACGTCACAACCAAGCAACCGAACTTCGCCTGTCCGCTGACTCTCCCCAGCGCTGCGCTTAAAGGCTGCGGTCCGACGGCATGGCGGACGGAGAACGGTCCCCTTTGCTGTCCGACCAGCACGACGGCACCAACGGCTTCTCTCCGGGAGGCAACTCGCATGGCTACCCGTCCAGACCGCACGGTACGTTGGCGGGATTTCGGAGGCCAAGCTTAACAGACAGAGACATTTATAATTCTGTGTCACAATCTTATTATAGTCGTAATCCCACTTTAATCTTGTGAAAAGTCGCTAATTTGTAAGCAGCTGTCGGAAACTAAAGCAAGCTAGCTAGCTTGTAAGCCAATGCAAGGCGTACCTGCCAACAAATTGTAATCACCGATTCATCTTTTCTCTTCACGGAGAAATTTTAGAGCTATACACCCGTAATTACGTGCACTTCATAGAATTGGGCAATGAGGAACAGGCTCTCGGCTATACCTACTGACCGTTATTGACCCCCGAGTTGTTGATGCTCTTTGCGTCACTTTACACGTCAAAAGTCCGCGTCTCCACAAGATGCATTATTTTGACGTTTTTTCTCATCAGTCCTATTTGCATGTCCTGCCCTCTAATGTTCGCCACCGATGTATTGGTGAAAGTATTGGCTCTCTCCCTCTTGGTGGCCTGATAAAGTGTGGTCTTTGTACCATCAACAGATAATTTCTCTTATCAACCGTTGAATTAATCAACCGCCATAAATTGCTACTGTGGGTCTCTTGTCAACATTGCATTAGAATCGTTGAGAAAGTAGGAGCTCCGAAGGTAGCTCCTGATACTAGTAATGATTCTCAGATCATTATCAAAACACTCAAAGCCAAGTGCACAACTGTGCCCGACGGTGCATCCTCCTCTCATGCGTCATAAACCTAATGGTATATCAGCTGAATTTGATTCCAGTTTAACCAGAAATGTTCCCTCTGCAGGTTTGGCACCGTTTCCGAGTTCCGTGGCGCCTGGCGAGCCACCACCTCCATACAGTCCCCAGGGCAGCCCAGACAGCAGCAGCGCGCCTGTCATCAGCTGTCGTGTGTGCCAGAATGCCATATCTGTGGAGGGCAAGACGCACCAGCACGTGGTGAAGTGCAGCATCTGCAACGAGGCCACCGTGAGTCACGCCCACTACCATCGGGCAGGGGGTTGGTGTTGCTGACCCAAGTGTCATGATCTGGCTCATCACCTGCTTGAAAACCTAAAGCAATCATTCTTACTCATTTATACTTTGTTGGGGGTTTTCCATTCTTTCTCACTATAGCCAATAAAGAACGCCCCTGTTGGGAAGAAATATGTCCGCTGTCCCTGCAACTGTTTGCTGATCTGCAAAGTGACGTCACAGAGGATCGCCTGTCCACGTCCATATTGGTAATGCACACACAACGCAACCTGCGTTATTGAACCAGTGTGTTTTTAGGGCTTGGTGACGTTCTGCATGATCTGCACTCATGGTGCCCCTGTCCTCTTTCTCAATCAGTAAACGCATCATCAACCTGGGACCGGTGCACATTGGCAGGGACAGCCCAGAACCACAGCACCCACCCATCGGTGTTCGAGTTATTTGTGGACATTGCTCAAACACGTTCCTGGTATGTCGTGTTCTCTCTCTCACACACACATACACACGCTGTGACTGTGGCTCAGTACCAAACATGTCTCTTGGTTCCACCAGTGGACTGAGTTCTCGGACAGGACGCTGGCCCGCTGTCCCCATTGCCGGAAAGTGTAAGTGTGACAGATAAACATTTGCATGTTTTGTAGTTCACCTGCATCATAAATATGACACTGCGGGAAACAGCTTTTTATTCTGTTTTTGGTTGACAGATCCTCTGTTGGCCAGCAGTACGCCCAGAGACGAAGCCTGCTGTGCTTCCTGCTCTTCATTTGTCTGGTGGCCTCCACTGTCGCGCTTTTGGTGGGTCTTCCACGAAGAACGGTGTGCAGCTTTCCTACTCGTGTTTCTTTGGGACTGTTAATTAGTGTGTTTGTTTGTGTGTGTATGCCCATGTTCAGGTCAGCACGTGGGAGCCTGCCCGTCACTCGAAAGGGATCTACGTGTCATGGGTGCTGCTGATCCTACTAGCTCTCTTGGTCATGGCTAGAACCATCTACTGGAGGTGTATGAAGATCAGCGACCCCATATCAAACATCACATAGAGGACAGGACCAGCTGCAGGGACAGATGGAGGGATAGGTGAAAGAAAATGCGAGATGGGTGACGGTCTAATGTGACGAGAGGCAGCTGTGCCGCCTCTACATACAGGCCGAGGCAGTGTGCTTCATCTCAAAGGTTTATCAAGGGCATTCTCATAAGGGTGTAATCTTGTATTAATATTCCTATTTGTGCTGGTTCTCAATCTGACCAACCGTATCTGAGGGGTTGTGTTAGATGAACCATCGTGCAGCTACCAGATACAGGAAAAGTCACCGATTGAGGTAAACCAACATTGTGGCAATGGTGTCACTCTGGATTTGTGGTATTATAAGAATCTGGCCACACCCACTCCTGGATGTTGCCAACCTAAGAGTTCCATTGCAGTTCTGACGTAGTCAGGAAATGATTGGGGTCAAAGGCAAAGGGAAGGGCTCTATGTCCTGTCCAACTTCTCTATTCCAGATTCTTTGTCACTTAGCCCAGCTTTACCCACCAAAACACATCATCATTCCCATTGTCAGATAGAATGGAACTAATAATTGATCAATAACATCTCAACAGCTAGTCAAATATCTCAGAAGCTGCTCCTAGTGTTAATTTTATTATTGTAATTATTAATGCATCTTATTGTTTATTATTGTAAGTATGTGGGGTTTTTTTTTATTCCAGGATGAAGTTAAGAGAAACAAAACAAATCTTGACAGGTGATTGACTCATGGACGATGTAAAGGGAACAAATCACTTTGTTTTTTTATGAGTATTGAGGAGTTGGGCATTTTAAACTAATCCGGCAGACTTGAGCCATTAAACAAATATACTATGTGTTGGCTTCATTGATGTCACATTAACTTGACTTCACAGAGGAAGCGGGCATTTAAAAGATACTCAGTCCCTGGAATTAGAGTTCTCTAAAATGGCTTACACACACTGCCAGACCCAGCGCTGCATCCCTCTGCAGATGGAAATGTAAATATCTGGCCCCGAGGTCTGCCTCTTTGAATGATCACAACTGTTGCTCCCCCTAGCGCTAGCATTATGTAAGTACCTGCGGACGGACTGTTGTTGCACTACTTTGTATCGATGTGTCGTCAATGTTCTGTCGACCTTGATGTGCTATGAACTGTGTATGGGACTGCTCTTTTTTGTAAACTGTGACAGAATCAAATTTTAACCAAGTCAGACACGAGTGATTGCAAACGTGTTTGTTATTGATCATTGATGATCCCATGGTGACCGGTGCAGTCTTTTCGTTATACTATACAGAAAATGTTTTTACAGGACTGGAAATGAGTTGGCAGGGCCAAAACAAAGTGAAGTAAAACAAATCCCACACTCTCTCTGATGATTTAGGACATCTGTGAACTTTCTCTGGGATCAACTGATCAGATGGTAGTGGTTGCAAGGAAGTGGCGGGCAAGTCAGGTGTTCTCTACTCCACCAGCACCTTTCACCAGAGTTGCTGCTGTCGCGCAAATGTCACTGATATGGAGGTGAAAACTTGTGTTTATTTTATACCTGTGTACAAAAGATGTTCATCGGTTGTGACATTAAATTAAACTCAGAACAAATGTACTCAACACAGTCTTATAGCTTTTCTTTTTGAGGCTACACAGAGTTCTGCAGTGAATTTGAGCTGAGTCACTTCCCCCAGTAGAGGGAGGCAGAGACAAGCACGTCTCAGCAGTGACCATTGCCCCACTGCCACCCCTCTCCCCCTCCCTCCGAACTCATTTCCCATTCCCCTGTCCCGTGTTGCTCCTGTTTCGCCTCTCGGTCATTTGCGGTCTCAGTCTTGTCAAGTAATTATGTTTTAAGCCATTGGAATCCAGCCAACACATCACCTGGGACCTGAGAAGATTGTTTTTCTCTTTTTGGGAACCTGTGAAGAACTGTTGATGTCATTTTATTTACAATTTTGTGTTTTCTTAAAAATTCAGGAGGGCTTTGCTTTTCAGAGTTCCACTTAGTGCGGGAAAATTGAGTTGTAACTGTAAAATTTGACTCGACAACAGTTTGGAATTTGGGATTGATCCCTGTCACAAATCCAGATCGTAGCCTCGGATTAACTTTGTCGACGTGTGACAGGAAAGTGTGTGCGGTGTATACATCTGTTCCTGCGTGTGTGTTTGAGTGTATGTGGCCATGCTGGGGGAAAACGCAGAAGAAGGTGCCCAACAGCAGAGATCATCTCAATTTGGTCGTCCAAAAGCCTCAAAGAGAAACAACAGACGGCGGAACCTGGCCGGCAGTAAAACTAATCGCTTCCCCAAGAATGGCAGCAGCACGATCATTCCTGTGGGCCGGTAAGAGCACAAAAACAAAATGTGTGTAAACAAGACTTTGTGCACTAAACAAATTGTTTCAAGTGTTCCCCTTGATACACATTTTTGCTTTATTTCTTTCATTTCTGGAATTTCCAGGAATATTAACAGTGCAGCATCATGACACATAGTCTTTATATTAGTTGCCATGCTTGCTTCCCCTGAAATCAGTTCTCTCTGCATGGTTGTATTGGCCAAGATCAGTGATTTCACCTTTTTCTGTGACCTGTGGGTCAAAGTGGAAGCATCGGATTCTCTAGGTGAACGTCACCATGCCACAAGTTATAGAGCAATGTGGCAATTTTTTTTTTTAAAGTTAGATATTCAAATACTGCTCATATTTCCTGTTTGCGGGTTGTTGTTTTTTTTTTTTTGCTTCACAATGTTTGTCCATGGCGGCCGTCCACATCCTTTCCTGCACAGAAGCAATAAGTGTGTGTGTCAACCCCACATTGTGCAGCTAAAACATGACAACACCTGTGCACTGTGTGTGTGTGTCTGTGTGTGTGTGCACGCATCTAGCCAAGGCTTTACGAGATTTTCACAATAATGTAAGTTCTACACACCTGCACACACATCGTCTAGACATCCACCATGGTCAAATTTAATGGGCAACATGTTGGCAGCCACCTAGCAGAATGGATGGATATGGTCACATGATGGCGAGAGGCATTCAGATGGTCACAGTTAGTTGTTTGCTAAATTGGATGCCCTTCTCCTCCCTCATTATTGGATGCAAACTATACATCCCGTCGGGCTAGGCCAGGAATGGTGTGCTGCTAATATTCTGCTTGATCAGTCCCCCATGCTAAGATACTCCCAAAAACTATCAAATGAATGGCCAAAGCGCCACTTTGATGCCTTGTTCCACCGATATTGGTAGCCGTAGCACTGCTAGTATTATCACTTGTGTCAGTAGTACCTTTGTTGCTATTGCTAGCAGTACGATCACCACTATCTCACTAGCACCAGTCATAGAACTGGATGGATGGATATATATGTAGAAAGATCGGCAGGTATTACCCAGGATGAGAGAGAGAGAGTCATTAGGACACCCAGAGTCGCAACAAGTGCGCACTTCTTGAGATCTTTATTTTAGTTCAGCTGGACGGCTTCATCACAATCAGAATCACAATCAGACTCTGAAGCAGAACCAGCTTTACTGCCAACCTTGTCACAAACCAAGGAGTTTGACTTAATTGTACTCTTGTAATTTGTAACCATGGGCAGTCAGGTGGTCGGGACCACGCCCAAGGCCTTTACAGGTGTTCCTTATTTCACCCGATTTCTAATGTCCCACGTTCATAAAGCTGTGGAACATGTTCCCTCCCTCTGCAGCTATGCTGGCATCCCTCTCTGGAACAACAGAATGTTCCAGAGGTCCTCACAAACTTTATTGTAAAGTCTTTGCTGCATTTTCGTAATTCAACCGTAGCAATGGAGAATCACTCAGGCCCTCTGCGTTGCATGGGGAACATCACAGATCAATTCAGCCAAGCTTTGAGCATTTCACCACTCATTGAGTCAATCCCTCAAAGCCTGACTTGTTTGTTTACTTTTTCATCCATTCATTGATCTCACCCATCCAGCACGCACTCAGTATTTTCATCGATAGCTGCCTAATAACTATACGTGTGTGTGTGTCTAGGGAATGGGGCTGTGAAATAGCATAGGCATAAAGCAAGTCTTAGCTCTGAGCCATCTTTTGCGGTAGAGTTAGACAGCTGAGGTTGAGTGTGTGTGTGTGTGTGTGTGTGTGCGTGTGCGCGCACTTGCGGGTCTGTCAGCCTGAGTGTGTGTATGTGTTTGCTTGGCCTCTGTGTTCTCCATATTTTCAGGTTATCGCAGCAGATGTGTGAAACAAATATATGACTCGTGATTTACAACAACATACCCACACCCACACCCACACACACACACACACACACACACACTGAATCACATTTTTTCACGTTCTCCAAGTGTGTGTATATGTGTCCGACACATTTGAAGCTACGCTATGAGCCATGACCAAGGCTGGTTAGTGAGACAGGGGAGCCATTTTCAGTCTGAGACATGCCGACCTTGTAGCCTGTGCCACACACTCTCACACACACACTAAAACAGATATAGGCAACACACCCACGATATGAAGAACTACCTCGTAAATACTTCTGGTTGTTTTCGGTTCGAGGAATCCAAAGGCTGCAACTCACACTCCTCCCTCCCCCCTTCTTTCTGTCTCTCTTTCCCTGGCCACCCCTTCACTCCCGACCCCCCTTTGTTTTTCGCCCCCTCACGACTCCCCCACCTGTTGCCCGTTAACACTTAAGCGCAGCAATCAGCTCCCTTCTCTCTCTCTCTTTCGCTCTGGCTAGACTTCAGCATAGTCTAGCTGGCCCCATGTGCCACTGACCTCCAGGTGCGAGTTGCACCTGTGGGGGATCTCTCGGCTCCTCTTGCTTCCAAAGTAATCAGAACTACATCAGATAATCTGGTGTTGAGTGTGTCCAATACCACATGCCTGAATGATTATAAATCAGACAACGATTACTATTCACACATGCCGTGTGTTAGATTGTGTGTCTTCATGTGCATGGAAACGGGGCTTTTTTTTCTAAATCCAAAAAGATACGGGCACCAACTGACAGAGGTGTGATAGACCCACAAATATACAAATAAGGAAGATGCAATAATAAATAAACTTATCAGACATGGACAGCCAGAACAAGCTGTTCCGAGCGACTCTAATTCCTTATCTACATCGTCACCAAATTACTTCAACTCCCACACAGCCTGCTGCAGACTGCTCTGACAGGGTACACACACACACACACACACACAGTAATTCCACCTGCCATCTTTAGACAAGCAGTGCCTTCCTCCTCCCCTCACCCTCGCTTCCTTCCAAGGCTCCATGAAGGATTTAAAGGAGCTGAAAATATCAAAGGGCATAAAACCGCGAACACACAGAGATTCATGACCCTCACAAATGCACTCTTGGGCTTGGTGTGTGGTGTGTGTTACACCTGTGTCTGATACATAGCAGCTGGGCCTTTTCTCAGAGGTCAGAAACACTCTGAGAAGACACCGTGGTAACTGTACCCCCGTGATTCTTGAGGGGCAACCTGGGTCAGAACAGGCAAACCCCAGCCAGGGTTGTGCCAGATTGATGCCTTGCTCACAGGCGGAGAAGAGTAGGAAGTGCTGAGACGAGGAAATGAGAAACGTGTCTTTTTTTGATGCATCTCATGACTGAAACGTGACGCCAGCGTGAGATTCTGTGTCGTCTCCGAGTCTCGGTCTCGTCCGGATGACATGGACTTGGGTTACTAACTAGCGCGGTGGTGCTCTGATTTGTAAGGGCAATCTGAGCCCGTGTCTCGGCGATGAAGGGAGCGAGTGTGTGAGTGTGTGTTGCTGGCATGTTGAACAGGGAAGTAACAAATCCAGCCAGACGGAGTGAAAATCAGTCATTGAGATATTATCTCCTGACCAATACTGTGATATTTCTCATAATTTCAAGAGACCCCCACCCCTTAGTGTTGTTTTAATTTTCACAGATAGGAAAGAGGAGTAGCGAAAAGCTATGTGCGAAACCTTCAGTGCTTGTGTTCAGCTGTGTGTGTGCACGTGCACACGTCTGCAACCATGTGCATGCGCGTCCGCGCCTGCACATTCTTTATCATGAGCTCACTGCCACACGATCGCGCCACTGACAGGGTGTGATGACAGCCGAAAATATATCCAGGACTGTTTTGGCTCACACACACACACACACACACACACCAGTGCACATCAACAGTGTACACACATACAATACATGCATGCACTTCAGCTGTTTGTTGGGATGTCAGGTGCTAAGCCCAGCGGTCCTGTGGGAGGGATAAAGGGGATAAAAGTGGTAATTCAGCTCAGCACCCAGCAGGGAATCATCATCATCCTTTAATGAAAACAATCATCATCACCTTTTCACAAACTGTTGCTTCAGCACTCAGTTAAAGTTAATGAGTGTTAATCATTCAGCAGTGAAAGCTGGAGCACCAGCACGCTATCAATAGCAAGTGATGGGTCACGCCTCCACTTTCTATCATTGGGGAATTGTGGTGTTCACAGAGCCTCTTGTGGTTGTAGATGTTCCCAAAGTGTTGACTGATGAGAATGATTTTGTAAAACCTTATGCAGTGTAGAAGAAGTAGTAGTAGTAGTTGTTGTTTTTACTGTGAAACCTAGACGACGAGACACAATTAAGTTTTTGAACATTTTTTCAATCGTTTTGCAGTCACAAAGATGAGCCCTTTACTAGAGCGTTAAATACTCAACCATTAAGAACAGTGAGAATGGCGCCCCTGTCTGGTAGGATAGCATAACAACAGCGCACCTATTCTTCCGCAAGTTCTTAGCCTAAACTTTCTTGGTCTTGCGCCTCATCTCCATTGCACAACATTTCGCTGGATTTTACCAAGTTGCAACAGCCATAACGCTATCAAACCAATTGGACTGCTTTGTTGTTGTTGTTGTTGTTGTGTTGGTGTAGGGTAATTTACAAATATTGCTGCGGACAGTAGTCACCTCTGGACGTAATTCACATTCCGGTTCCATAGTAAATTTTCAAACTATTTGAAAAACTACCCTACACATTGCAGCAGTAAAGTCGAACTATAAACGGACTCATTTACATAAGATATGCACGAGTTTAGGAAAACGTATATCTTTATGTTGACATTTTGCAACAGTGAAGAGTGACCCGCAACCGCCTGTAAAATCTTTTATTGTGAAGAGTGATATTTAGCGATATTTATATTCATAGCGATACTTAAATGTTTGAGTGACAGGTAACGTAATCTACCCCCTTTCCAAAATAGCAAATTAGGCCACAAATAACGGAGGTGGGCGAAAACTAACATCTTGGTCGATGAAAGATTAATATTTTTGTGTCCAACGCTGTTGGCAGGATTAGCTGGTTATCTAACAGGTTGCACAGTGTCTTTATTTTTATTCGGTGATAATGTCGATTAAGGTCAAACAGAGAGGTGTGCCCGTACCAGCCTCCTAAACTTGGGCCAAAATGTGAACGGAGAACGGAGCTGAGCGTGTCATATTACTTATTACTGCGGGAATGCAGCTAGGGAACTTTGATATTTAAGTTTGCTTCGAAAGAGTGATTGAATTATTTTTTTGCCTTGTGGAGGGGGGATTGAATTATTTTGCCTTGTGTAGTGAGCAGATATTAAGTGTGTCCCGAAGTGTGCCACAAAGTCCCATATTAGAAATACCCTCTCCAAAAGTCATTGTTAATGTGGATTGAAATGAATTGTTGTGGTATTTTAGACTTTTTCTCTATTTCTTGATGGCCCCACCGCAGTTCGTTGGATAATTGAACAAAGGTTATTCTAACACTTTGACCCCTCCAGAGCCACAACAGTTGTGTCCACAAAATGTCTCTCCTTCCTACCCGTCTTCCTCTCTGTGCTCTGGTGCTTCGGCTGCTATGTTGTGTAGAATATTTATGTCCCACTTGAGTGATCCGGCCAAACCAAATTCCTTAATTCTGTCTTTTTTTCCCCTGATATTTTCAGTTGTACATCAATAGCAGAGGGAATCACTGGCCCAGCCCTTGCCAATCTCCAGATTGGAGGACTCCCCGGAAGCTCCCCCGTGTTTAGTCAGCAGGTGGCTTCCTTGCAGCTGGCTCAGATCAAAGCTCAGCTCACGCTCACTCAAATGAGCAACGCTTTTGCCATGGGCAACCTCACCGGAAATGCCAGCATCCAACATGGAGCTCCGTTCTTCATGGCCAAACCTCTGTCTCCTACCGCTGCAGCCATCAGCCTGCTCAACCTGTTAAAGATGGCTAACAGCATGTCACCACCGCTGCACAATCTCTATGCCTCGGGCAGCCAGACGCCCCCTCTGGCGCCGCAAAACATTC
The DNA here is from genome assembly GCA_900312935.1 of Carapus acus. NCBI lineage: Eukaryota > Metazoa > Chordata > Actinopteri > Ophidiiformes > Carapidae > Carapus > Carapus acus. The sequence continues at coordinate 14,419 of OMPJ01015289.1, read as the reverse complement.
CCAAAGAACTTGTAGACAGGGACCCTGATAGGGCGACTCCCCACCTGGGATCTAGGCTTGGACCATCAGAGCAGACTTCATCCTGCAATGGGGGAAAACTTCCCTCAGCAATTTCCCAGTCCACATGTGCCATGCCTGATCAACAAAGATTTATGGTTGACACAGACTATGACATTGAAAGTTCCATAGACTTTCACCTCAGCAGAGCCAGAGAGGCGGTGGCACATCAGACCGGGGGTCTTTTGGCAGAGCAGGACCTCCACCTTAGCGACGGTCATAAGGACGTTGTCTCCTCACTCACCAGGATGATGTACCCCTCCATCCTCTCCTCCACCCCTCCTGGAAAGTTGAGTGATGAAACAGGCAGCAGTTCACTGGCCTTCTGCACGACTCCTACAACTGCTGAATCGGCATTTTATTTGTCACGTGGTTCATCAGATGCGCCATCCTGGGATCGCAATGGCGCCACAGAAGTGGAGCCCAGCAAACTCGTCACTCCAAGTGTTGGAGGTTTATATCCACAAACAGAGCATCGCTCAAGCTCTAAGGAGCCCAGCCCGACAACATTCACCCCCCAATCTGCTGTGGCCCTCCTCAGGCAGTTCGGTTTGGAAAAAGAAGATATGGAACAACTCGTCAACTTTGCAGAGGACCAGATCACCCCTGAAAACCTGCCGTACATCCTGAGGCAGATTCGCCAACAAAAGCCCAATAACACAAAACCGATCGGCAGGTTGAGAGGATGCTCAGGGGAACTCAGTGCTGCTAGGTTGTCCACAGGAACCCAGCAGAGGACGCCTTGTGGACGCAGTGGCAACTCCACAGTCAGGGCAGAGTATGAGGATGGTGAGACAACTCGCGGCCCTGTGTCTGCAAGCATGTCGATCTCTGGCAGTGACAGAAGAGACCACAGCCAGGATGGTCAAGAACAGGAGCAACACAGCACCTCAAGACGTCCTCATCTCAAGAGACCTCACAGCTCCCCGCCTCCACCACTGTGGAGGTCTGGGACTACCTCAACAAAGCCAAACAAACCCCTAAAGAGGACACATGGAACTAAAACTACTCACACTGTGGCTCTCTCCGATTCCACACTTGATGTACATGAGTGCCACCAGCAGATGGCAGATCATCAAGTGGTGCATCAGGTAGAGCCATGTAGGTCTGGCACCAAGATTAATGCAACAGCCTGTGCTGAGCCTCCCCGTCGTCACGCACACACAGGCCACAGCCCTCCACTGCATCTGCCCTCTACGAAGCAACGCATCACAAACGCCGACATTTACAAGGACTTGCCACCGTTTGCCATGATGGCTGATTACGCTGCAACCTCCCCGGCCATCTTCCCTCACACCTGCTCCCTGTGCAGCTACCGGTCCACCGATATCCAGGTCAGTGCGTGAGCTTCAAACCGCCGCAAGCTGATGTGTCACACCACAATGTGTGAAGGTCTTGTGTTTGTTGGGACTTCCAGGATTGGATCTCGCACCAGAACAGCAACGTCCACCTCCACAGATGCAAACACCTGCGCCAACGGTCAGTCACTCCTCTGCTGGCAGTATTCAGTATTTCTCAAAAACATTGCATCATGTTTTTTCTACTCGGAATCAGTTCAATTTCTTCTACACCAGATATCCTGACTGGGACGGAAAGATACCAAAGGAATCTAGGTAAGTTTCGCCTTAGTAATCCTCAACTGGAATTCTGCGAATATGACTTCATCCGTCCACATTGAGCACACTTCTTTCCCTATTCAGGCTGATACCTGGGCCCTCCCCAGGTATCAGGAGTGGTGAACCTCCATCGCTCCGTGCTGATGCCACATCAGCACGTCACTCTGTTTCATCTAGCTCGCATCACCGCCTCGACGGTCTGAAAAGGCCGAGGAGGAGTCGGCCAAAGGAGCAGCACAAGAGGAGCATGTCAAAGTCGTCCAAGAGCGGCTCTTCAAAGTCGCCAGAGAGGAGGCGGCTGATGTCTCCCGAGACTGATGGATCACTGTACCGCTCACGGCGAACTCACAGGTGTGTGACACATGGGATGTTTGAGTCAAAAGAAGTACGTGGTCATGATAAAAGATCCATTCAAAGAATTCTTCCTCTTTCAATGTGGTCACCTCAGCTGACTGTGTGGGTTCTGCTAAACTTGAGCAGTTTCCTCTGTGTCTCCACTAGATGGCGACCCTCCTCGTCTCACCACCACCGCTCTCGCTCGCGAAGTCGGGAGCGGCTGCCTGCCATGCACAAGGAGACGTCAAGCAGCATGGAGAGGGCGGCCAAGAAACTGCTGGAGACCTCAGGTCAGCGAACCCACCAGGGGATGCTAAAAAGAGAGTGGACTAGAAGCGGTCACAGATGTTGGTCTCCATCTCACCTCATACCTGTCAGAGGTCCAGTCCCACTCTGGCTTGGAGGACGTTGTAAAGGCCAAGATCAACACCTGCTCTGAACGAGGACGATCTCCACCTCCTCCCTCTGCTCTACGAACCAGGTCGTCCCCCTGCTCCTCCTTCCCCTCCACCCACTCTTCCTCTACAGGGCGGAAGGACCGTAAACGCCTATCCAACTCTCAGGAGGGGGAGAAGTGTAACCACCTGAGCACCAAGGTACAACTGGACTTTACCCCTTAGCTGAAATTGTTCATATCACGAAATGTGAACGTTTTCATTTTGTTCTGTGACATCATTTGTTGTCTTTGCCACAGGATCCTAGTGAGCACCAACTGTAAGTCATCGCTCACATCACAGAGAGGAGACAGATGTTGACTGTGACAAATCAACGTGAGCATGTCCATTGACTCACATTGTGTCTGCGTTTCCTCCTCAGAGAGGTGGAGGTGATTAAGGACCAGGAACCGTCCCCTGAGGCAGGGAGAGACAATTCACAGCAGAGAACCTCAAACGGGAGAAAGGAGAAGCCCAAATTCAAATTTGCTCACTCCCTGTGGCAGAAGTTCAAGAACAAAAAGGACAAAAAGGACAAGATGCCACAGGACAAGACGCCACAGGACGGTAAGGATTCCAAAGCTCTGATATTCTGAAAAACAGAGAATGCCAATGTTTTATCTATTCCTGCCACGCGACCATAGCCAAGTCAGCAGCCAATGGTTTGACCCCGGGGGAGCTCCTGTACCAGACCCTGATACCTGCCGCCATATGTAAGAGGACCACCAGAGCGTATGTGTTCTTTGTTGCGTGTGTGTGTGTCTGACTCAAAATGTTTGCAAACATGTTTTCATCGTTTACAGGCTACAAAGAGAAAAGCTACCTCTCCCAAAAGGTACAGCAACACCATTTCTCACAACACACACACACACACCTTCCTCTTTATCACACTGTCTCTGTCTTTTTGTCTGCCCAGAATGTGCTGATGTTGACCAACCTGCCCGTCCACTATGATGGCTACTACACAGAGGAGGACGTTGGCGGGATGTTGAAGAGGTTTGGGTTCCAGCTCGGCGAGGAGAACCTTTACGTCCTGCCTCAGAGACGCCTGGTGAGCGCAGCCCAGTGATGTGGACGTCTGTGGTGTCGTCGAGGATTTTGTTTTCTTCAGCGGCCCTTTGCTGGCAGGCCTTCGTCATGATGCCGTCCAAGGAGGTGGCTCAGGAAGTGCTGGAGGAGTGTCAGAAGTCGCCGCTGTGTTTCAAAGGATGCCAGCTGAGCCTGTGCGTCGTGGCTGGTGGGATTTTGATGGAAGCGGTACACACACACACACACATACACACACACAGACAGGACGTACTGGTATGTTTGCTGTGGACTTTAATGTGAGATGTTCTGTCTCAGTATCCCTTCTACAAGTCCCTGATGAAGACTGTCCACTTTGTAAGTAACCCCCACACACACACGCACACACACACACACACGGTGAAGTCTGCGCTGTACACACCTCTGTGACTTGTCTCTCTCCCTCCTTACTCCCTGTGGGCAGACAGTGGCGGACTGCGGTGTGAAGATAGTGTATGTGAAGAATATCTCTCAGAAAGAAATGCATTGGCTAAGGACACAAGTTGTCAAAATTGGGTCCCTCAGAAACTTCCTGCCGCTTCTCAACAAGGTGGACACACGCGAAGACGTGCACGAAAACACTCAGGCACTGTGATGATGTTGTGCCTCATGTGTGTGTGTTCATGTTTTTGCAGGTTTACATTGAGTTCAAAGACAGTCGAGCTGTAGATCAGCTTGCTGTGTGGTACAGCCGGCTGGCGCCGTCCCCTCATTTTCAAATCATGAGGATGAAGACGCCAGCCAGTGGCCCGAGTCCACGTGAGACAGACCTGGTCTTGCCTCAGTATCAAATGAACCCAGACGAGACATATTTCAAAGACACATCCTCTTCATTTCTTGCAGCCAAACGAAGTCCCAAGACCGGTCGGCCATCGCGGAGCCAGTCTGCCCAGTCAAGGCCGCCATCCTGGGATGCTCCACCAGGAAGCCTGTCTCCGTTCTGGATCACTCTGACGAAGAAGCCCTTTGTCTTTCCCACTGTTTGTCCTCACTTCCACCATCCAGGTAAGCTGCAGAATCCGTCATATGATGTCCCCATGCGTTCATGCTTTCATTGGATGATGTCCGATTCTCTCACAGAATATCTGACCATCACTGGACCAAAGGACGTCATGGTGAGAGACACAAGTCAACACATACAAGTCAACACAAAAGCACATTGACCTGATTGTGCGTCCATTTGAAGAGGGCGTGTTCCAGGTCGTCAAGCGGCCCCTGTGTCGTCATGGTGACTGGTCTGCCTGAGACGGATTACACCCAGGCAGATGTTGCTAGAATGGCCTGGCCATACTTCACACAGCAGGACATCTACTCTCTGTACTACCACGTGCTGGTCCTGGCGCTGCAGAGGAGGGTATGGTTAAGCCCAGACATGTCACATGACCCTGGTCCCTTCATGACTAGTGCCCCTCCTCCTCTTCCTCCTGTAGGCCTTCCTATTTTTCAGCAAGTGGGAGAAGTGCCGCCAGTTTCTGAGCGCCTCGCTCGCCGACCCACCGTCGATCCACGGCAGTCAGCCTACCCTGCACCTCCTGCTGCCACACATGGAGCCCCAATACAGTGAGGTACCCACACACATATACACACACACGTTCATACAGTAAACACCAAAAATGCTACAGTTTACGTTTGGTTTATTCACCTGTGTGCTGGCTGTGACCTCTGACCTTTAACAGGAGCTCATGTACACCTGGCTGATGGACTGGAGTGAAACTGTAAGTGTCACAAAAACACGTTTCAAGGGTTTGGATTTGCTCAAAGATAAAAGGTCACTGAAATTTGAGTAATTCTAGTAATGTTTGCCCACGTTTGCAGCCAGTCGTAGCGCCTGAGAGCTTAGCACCACGGCTGCTGGTCGTGCAGATCTCCCACTTCAACTTAGATGTGATCAAGCAGGTGCTACAGGCGGTGACAGCCATTGCACCCATCGCCGGCTTCTTGCCGCTGGCCAATCGGGTACTCGCCCTCACAAGCACACACACATGAGTGGACAAATGCACACAACACCTCTGTATTCTTGGATTGATCAAACTCACTGTAGTTGTTTTTGCGCGTCCCACTCCCAGGTTGTACTTTTGTACTCAAGTCTGTTTGTGCTTCTGTTTGAAAGATTTGCATCGAAATGGTGGAAGTAGAGGGTGTCAATCAGGTGCTGGAGCAGAGCGGAGGCCACGCCCCATCAAACACCACACAGCATCTAGATTGGTGTGTGCTAGTGTGCTTGTGTGTGTTGCTGTCAATGTCTCTCACACTACTGCACTCACACATATGTCTTGTCCCTTCTTCAGGAGTGTAATTCAAGGTTTTCACAGGTGAGTGTGTCACTCTGTGGTCTACTGTAAGTGAATGTGTGTGAGAGAGAGAGAGAGAGAGAGAGAGAGAGAGAGAGAAGGGGTGAAAGAGAGCGTGTCACAGTCCAATCTGTGTTAAGTCAGTTTGTGTTTTCGATTCCTGCCATCTGTCTGGTGCATTCAAGCCCCGCGTAACATTGTAACTCTACAAATTGTCGACAATCCCGACATGGAAAATCTGACAAGATATTATCACTTCCTGTGCATGTTTCTTGTTTCAGCGCGAGGAGCTTAAAAAAGCACCTGTGCGAATCGGGTGGCCGCGCGATCCCCCTCGATAACCAGCATGCCTCGCCGCACTCGCACTCCAATGTGGGACTTTCGGGCTTGTCCACCGCACATGGCCTTGTGACAGTGCCCACAGCCGGCCTGAGCCAAGCATCCAAGGTCAGGCAAAGGGACGGAGAGACGGACAAGAGCGACAAAGTCAGAGACAAGGGGAGGACGCCAGAGGAACTGGTGGTGAAGCTTCCCCGGCCGAGTGAGGACGTGCTCAGAGATGTTGCGGCAGCATTATGCAAACGCAAAGAGACGAAACAAAAGAAGAACAAGGTGAGGATAAGAAAACAAATCAAGTCACCGTGTCTGAGACGTCATGCCTTCCAGTGTCTCAGCTTTTCTCCTCCCGCAGGCTTTCGCCTCTGTAGAGGATCAGTTTACATCAGAGGGGCAACGCGTCAACATGGACGACTTTGTCACGGTGGATGAAATCTGGGAGGACGGAGAGGACGACCGCCAACACAGCAGACCAGCACCTGTGTCCCTCAGAGTGAAATACATCTCAAGCAAAGGGGACATGACCCCTCAGGGTGTACTGCCACAGTCTGACTACATGATACCACCAGAGTCCACCACAGCCACACCACAATCACCTATCGGAGAGGACGAACAGAATGCAGAACCACAGGGTGAGGACAACATGCCAGCTAAAGCAGAAGAAGACAAGCGCAGCAATGAAATGAATGTCAAAGAGGACACAGTGAGGATATTGTCCTCTGTGGATGAGAAAGACACGTACCAGATTTTTGACTCAGTGGAAGATGAGGTTGTGGACCAAGAGACAAGCAACACAGCAAGATATAGCAGTGAGAGGACAGAGAGAAAGGAGTACATAAGCAAGAGGACACATGCTCCTCAGAGGGAGAACAAGTCTGCTGGAATGAGACAACTCTCCTGCAGACACTCACAACATAGAGACAGTGACAGGAGGTCAAAGGAGGATGAGGACAGTTCTACGAGACAGAGGGAAGAGGAAGTTGCCAGCGATCAGAGACTGGACTCTGAGAATATGTTAGAGGACAATACATTTTCCACAGAGACAACAAGAAGGACAGGTCAGACAGTCAGTGGGGCATTACAGACAAGAGACAAAAACTGGACAGGAAGGGACAAGTGTGATCTAGAGGATGAGAGAGTTGATATTAGTGAAACATGCAGGGTCTCAAAGGAGGAGGAGGAGGAGAACCCTCTGTATGAGGTTGTCTATCCAGTGGATGACAACCAGGCTCAGGACAACAACATGGATTGGATTAGAGGACAGATGGAGCTTTGTCCCACATCAAATGCGGTAACGAGCGATGATGGAAACGGAGTCACTGAGCAGGAGGTGGAGGACAAGTCGGCCAGGCATGCTGTCGTCACCGCAAGAGTGGTGGGTTACCTGGACAACGTGGCCCGGGACAGCTCAGCGTCCAGCACAGAGATGGACAGAGAGACTGCCGGGCTCAAGCCAGTCACTCTGGAGGAGGTCTCAGACGGTGAGCGGGAGGCTGGGACGCAAAAGCTGGAGCCCCGCCCACTCGGCCTCAGGGACCAATCAGCAGAGTCATTTCAAGCAGAAGTGAGGTCAAAATGGTTCAGGCCCGCAAAAGGTCAGAGGTTGTTCCTCAGTGCCACACCTTAAACTGTCTCTCTCTCTCTCTCTCTCTCTCTCTCTTTAGACTGCTGAGGACGGAGGCAAGGAGGAAGAGAAGGAGGCGTCCAGCCTAAGAGGACAGGACAGGAGTGGGAGTGGACAGACTCAAGGTGACGAAGACACTGCCAGTGCGCTCGTACCCGCTGCCCCGTCCCGATCCACCTTGCCACCTTTCACACCAAACACTCCGCTCGGTGAGCTGCACAGCTTCCCTCAGATGTCTGTGAGATGCCTCCTGCAGGTCCTAAACGTTTGCTGCGTCTCTACTTGTAGGTCTGGAGTTCCTGCTTCCTAAACACGGATTCTTTTGCACCGTGTGTCGCCAGTTCTACGTGGCCGAAAGCGTCAGCGAGGAGCTCCACTGCAGCAGCCAGAGCCACTACAGCAATCTGGAGGTGCACACACGCGTGCACACACACACAGAGTTGGTCACTCCTGTCCTCCTGATCTCCCTCCTCTGTCTCTAACAGAAACATTTCCAGGAGCTCATACAGAGGTGATGGTAGACATGGACATGCTCAGCCCGTTTTCCACTGGTGTCCTACCTCAATCAGGTCCCCTCGGGTTTGGATCTCATTGTTGGTTCCCTCTGACAGCAAAGGAGGAAGTGGGCAAGGCTGCTTTATGCAGGTCAGAGGTCGGCTGACCTCATCTACAATCCAAAAGGCATCAGCTAAACAGGCCTCTGATAGCTTTTGATACAGGCTTGATCGTTGCCAAGGTAACTTCTGCCTGCGTTGGGGAACACCAACAAGTGATTGCCGAAGAGTGCCAGGACAGGGAGCAAAGTTTCTCCCCACTCCACAGTTTCATAACAGCTTTTAATCTTCTCTGACTGAAAAAATAAAGGTTTGTGCTGCTGCTGATGGATTCTCGTCTTTTAATGAAAGCATCTTTCATTGCTGTGCTGTGGCCAGCCTTCCTTTCCTTCGCTCCGAGGAGACCCTGAAAAGGCACTGATTTGGTAGGAGGGGGAAAACATACTGAGTGTGTGCGCGCACACACACAGGCTGAGGCTATCGGTATGTTTGCACATCCGTCAAGGGTGTTTGCGTGAGATACGGTGCATTATGTAAATATGCATATAGGTCTTCGCAAACTATATTTTGTGAATCTATCTTAATTAGTTTCTTGAAAGTATTTCCATCATGTTTTGCCGGTTGTTTCCCATTTTTATTTTTCTTATGCGTCTGATGTTTTTTTCGTCTCCGCTCTGTCAGCCGTTTCACTCGTTTATAGGATGATGGTACAGACTTTTCTTTTTTTCCTCCTTTTCTTTTCCAGTGCAAATATGACAGAGACGGGATGGATCACCTCAGACCGGTCGGTGTCCTGCGTCCCTCAGCCTGTCTGTCCCCGTCTCTGTCTCTACGTAGTGTTTATGTCCGTCAGCGTGAATGTGAAAGTGAAATTGACAATTCTGTTTGATCACGAACCTCACCGAGCAAATATATTCTAGTTGTGGTCGTCGGCAGAGCCACATATTTTCGGATATTCTGGACAAGAACATTACCGAAGTGTGTGCCCCCGCTGGGAGCAGGTAGGACTACGTGATCCCTTTTCGCATATAGACGGGCGGAGAGGTGCGACTCACCCCTGTTTCCAGACTAGCAGTAGCACGGGAAGACTTGACGCACTTTAAAATGTTTGTTGATAAACCCCCTTCGCGTGTGCTACGTCCTCCGTGCCGGAGAAATAGTATACAGGGACACACTAACGCATTTTTAGTATTTGCGAATCAGTTCACTTTCATTTGTAAAGCGCCAAATATTTGTCACTTTGATTTGATATGAACGAAATAAATCAAATGAGCGTTTTAAACCCGAAAAAAAGAATAGAATAGAATGGCTGTTTCCCAAAACTGTTGTTTAACACAAAATCCATGGTCCATTTTTTCCTCAAAAAGACCCGAATGACTTGATTGTACAATCAATGATTACAATGAATACAGACAAATCAACCTATAGAATTTACCCAGTACATCTGAGGTAACAATTTCCATCGACTTTTTGGGGGTAAATTTAATTCCATATATTTAGTATAAAATAACTGAAATAAAAAGCTATGAAATGCTTAAATACTTAAGTGAATAAACCCCACATTTATGCATATATTCAACAGCTACTTACTCATTGATACTGGGTAAAATGATCTCTTGCTTGCTAGTAGGTAATATATGATAATTACTAATTTAAGTTAATCAGTATCAGTTAGTAACCATTACTTATTCAGAGAAGGTAAGATGTGCCCCCCCCCAAGAAGACTTCGAGATGGTTCATCAACTCAATGTTTTTATCCACAAAATCAAAAAACAAAACAAAAAAACACAGAGTAAAGTACAGTACAACAGTACAGTATCAATTCAATATCAAGTCAATATCAATATCGAAAAACAGAATCATATTTCTGTGTGTGTGTATGTGTGTCTGCCTGTCTGTCTCTTTGTCTCAGTCGGAGTGGATGGGTCTGTGTCAGTATGTAGAGCAGAGGATGAAAGAGAAGAAAAAAAAATACACTCCATCACAACTCCATCTATTCATGTCCGGACAAAAGATGAGAAATGTATGTCTGCATGAGCTTATTTTTGAGGTTGAGGACCTTCTTCACTAGTTTTTCCCCGTCATGTTCCAAACAAAGTTTTTGAAAAGTTTCAAACGTATTCTTCAGCTGCTTTAGATATTTGAGGTTGAGGGAATATGTTGTTTTGGTGTTGATGAAGAACAGTGTTCTTGAAATCTTCCAACAAATGTAGGTTGTGTTTTCTACTCTTGTGGCAGTGGAACGTTGCATAATGTTGGTCTTGTGATCACAGCCCTCAAAAACACATGGCACAGTTTCAAACTTTTTTAGATGGCCTCTAAGATGTTCAAAAAATTGCCTCTCATTGTCAAAAGAACATGAATTACAGACAATGCATGTGAACGAAGCGATGTTGCGTGGCTGGGTTGACTGAGAATGATGCCTTGACAAATGTGTCTGTAATGCACCCCATGTCTTGACGGTGCTAGGACAATCTGCATAGAGGCAGGGTACGGAGTGGACCCCAACAAAATGCCCATGTATTAGCCTGCTGTGTTTCAGCAGGCCTAATCTTTTTGATGTTGTGAAGCTGCACAACTTGCATTTCCAGTTCATTTTCCCATAACTGAGGTCATTGGTCAAGAAAACTACACCTTTAAGGTCATTGTGATTTATTTCATTTAGAAAACTTGCATACCTGTAATGGATACAACGAGGGTGGGTGGGTGTGTCAGCCCCAGAACTGGTAACAGAGTGATCTCAGTTAGTTTCTGCTGGTGGAGGACAGATGAGAGGAACTGAAGCAGCAAATAGTGAGTGCTTACATAAGAAGACTCTGCCTGCAACATAAAAAAAGAACAAAATAAGAAATATTAAAAAGGAGAAATGATCAGACATTTACCTGGGCAGACAAATATATAAAGGATAATGTCTAGTTCAGAGGTTGTTATCTTCATGTTAACCTCATGAAAAACCTCGGAGACGAGGGCTGTGACATCGGGTCCAAGGCTCCAATCATACAGGTTTGGTGTTAAGTCATGATGTGGATTCGAGCCTTCACCCTCCCTGGAACAACTAACAAGCTACAAGTCATTTATCTAACATCACAGTTAGTCTGAAGCTCTTTAATGAAGGTAGAAATTAAACACAAGGTGAATATCCTGCATAATTTGTCTTTCAATGTAGCGATTTGTTCAGACGGTTAACAGCCATGGTGGCGCCAGTTTCAAGAAATGGCACGTAACACGGACGCACGCCGAATTCAAGTGAAGTGTACTATCTCATCATTTCATAGATTACCATTTGCATTCCCGCTATTATACAGGGCAACCCTAAGTAAATTGTTTACCTTCACTTCAGCCATTCAATGCCGGCCGGTAAGGGGAACATGCTAGAGTTATCTGACCCGCTCACTCGAACAGACAAAAACGCGGTCTGACGCATGCGCAATTTGGAGCACAGGACTCATGGTTTTGGGGTATATTTTACCGTAGTTTTCTATGTAACGTTTATTACTATTAACGAATAGGTAGCATATAATTCCTTGGCTGACTGCAATAATCGGGTAAATGTTAAATGGTTAGCATAGATTCTATTTACCTCTCTCTAAAATCACTTTTTTAAGTGTATACATTCAGTGTATATATTTTTTCAGTGTATAATCTGTATACAGTTTATTTGTGTGCTTCAGTTCCAACAATTAATCTCTCTCTGTCGACGTGGAGACCAAAGTTGGGAGCCGCGCCTGTTTAGCCGTGTTTCTGGCATGTTTCCCTGAGCTTCTGGGCCAAGAATGTCCACGAGGAGGGAGACAAACAATGACTTTTCGGGGTCTTTAAATCGACACCGTATCTTTCAAAGTATGTTACCCAGAAAGTTACGATAAAGTTGTTGGTGGTGTGCGCGAAGGAGCCCGCCATGTGTTGATCAAAAGATTCAAAATTCAGAATCAACCAGATGCATTATAATCACGGAGTCTCAATACCGTCCCCATCAAACTCATTTCGCCATTGTGCGTTTTAAAAAATCCTGTAGATGTATTAGATTGCTCGGATATGGCCCTGACTACCCACCAATTAACCGAAATAAGAGACAGCTGACCGATGAAACCTCATCGCTCTCCCGGCACGGGTCTTGGCAGTCCCAATAATGTCACGGCTCTGCACCCTGTAAATTGCTTTAAAGCAACAAAAAGAGGGAGCGCGCAAAGTTAACATATGCACGCACTCACACACGATTTATTGCTGCTCTGCACTCTCACCAGCCTGTACAGCACTGACCTGCTGCCTCACGTGAGGAGATGATCGCACCCGTGCTGCTCCTCATCATGATCACCTGCATGTCAGGTTAGTCTGATCAACCTGCACACCTTCTTCTGTCATTCTCACTGACTGCAGGAATGTGAGTGTGTCAAACTCTAACCTCCCCTCCCCATCCTCTCTCCCAATCTCTCCACAGTTGCACTTGCGGTGACTGTGACAAGGTCCTACTCTGTGGCAGGGGACAACATCACTATGTCCTGGTTCGTCCCCCTGGAAAACAACGACTTCACCAAGCTGATCATTGACTGTGGAAAGACAAAGCCAGAGAGTTTGTGTACTTTACGTGTCCATAACAATGGAGAGGTCCCAGGGTGTCCACACAGGAAGTTTCAGGGACGCCTGCGGTGGGACAGAGAAGCTCTGACAGACAAACACATCAAGCTGCACCTGTCCAACGTGAGGAGAGGAGACGCAGGTGTTTACTACTGCATCTCAGCGGTGGGCTTGGAGGTTCTGGCCCATGATGAAGTCTGGCTCAGAGTCACTGGTGTGTTTCACCTCAGTGGCACGTTGATTCTTTTGTCTTTTGTCTTCCTAGCTGACAGACTCTCTCTCCTCCATCTCCTTCCAGCTCCCAGGCAGAGGTCCCCACCTGAGATGCCAGAAGCAGGGAGCATACCACGGAGTGTTGTCGGAGGTGCATTAACTTCAGTTGCAGTGTTTGTAGTTCCTGTCAGTGTGTTGATCTTGGTTGGCGTATATGGCAAAATACGCAAGTCTTCCTGCAAAACGTTTCCAAATAGGACTTTGCTTAAGGAGCAACTGATCCCCATTTTATTACCGTAGCAGTTTTATTTTCTCACTTTCCTTGATGTGTCTCTGCAATTTTGGGGCTCTTTTCTGCTTCCCACCTGTTATTGCTGGGGAGAACAAATCGAGGACAAAAAGATATATAACAAGAACAAAGTGGAGCTCAGTCCCAGGATGTGGAAGTCGTGGTTGGTGTCGACATGGACACCTTCTTTTGGTGGTTTGGCTCTCATCTGTCAGCCGCAAAGACAAGTGAATTTGTTGACAGCAGCAGGGAAATGACAAATGAGAAAACTTGGGGTTTCAATGCGAGAATGCATGCCTGTGCACACACACACACACACACACACACACACACACACACACACACACTGAGCCTGTTGATATACTGTAGTTATACATCTGGGGTGCTTAGGTGTGAATTTCAGCATACAGGTATTTTGCAGAAATGTATGTAGTTCTTCGATTACTTTATGTGAATTTATTGTAATTAAATTGTTGAAAGTCTGTTGGGTTTAAACAACACTTTGTCTCTTGCAATGGAAATAAACCAGCCTGAAACCAGTGGAGTGGATTTTTGGTAGCTTCTGCAGAAGGAGAGCGCAGCGTAGAGACCACGGAGCATGTGTTGCTCCGCAGGCTCAGAAGAAGCGACTCCGCCCGCCTTCTGGTTCGGGTACCTTTATTAAGATATCAGAACAAAGAGTGGGTAACATAATTCATTGCCTTATATGGCACATATAATTGGTTGGGAGAGCTAAGCTTCAGCTAGAAAGTGATAAGGTACTATGGGGGAGTGTTGACTATCCCTTGGGTGAAGGTGAAGTTATGGTGTGGAAAGTAACAGGACACCATGAGGGAGTGCTTACTGTCGCTTGGGTGAAAAGGGCAGAAGTGTGAAAAGGGCAGAAGTGTTTTATGTGTTATGTGCACTTCCTATTCTAAGGGAGAAAGCAGTAACAAAGTAAATAATTCTCACATTTCCCTCCTGTTGTGACATTAAAACATCAGTTAAACATCTTCTCAAAAATGAGCTTTCGATGAAAAACGTATA
>OMPJ01015282.1:0-14394 GCA_900312935.1 Carapus acus | reverse complement strand
TTGTGCCTATTATGATGCTTTTCACAATAGCCTACCAAGAGATGTCTTGATCCTATTAACATTGCTCAACATTGTTAAGCATCTATATATCTGTATATCAATGCTCAGCATTAGATATATCTATATGTCTGTATTTGTTTACATTTAATTGAATACATACATACATACATACATACATACATACATACATACATACATACATACATACATACATACATACATACATACATGTGTGTATAGGTAGAAACAAATGGAAAAAAACATACTGTAATATTCAAATACCACTCACACACACACACACACACACACACACACACAAACACACACACACACACACACACAAACACACACACACACACAGACACATACTGTAGAAGTGCCATATGTTCAGTTATCAGTCACAAAATAGCAGTCACGAGTTGTGGTTCCTGTTTGCATTTAAACCTAAATAGGCTCTGCCATGACCAAGGTCTAACTAAAAAAAAGGAGTGAGAGCTGCCTCACCTCCTCCTCCTCACTAAGATCGGGGGATACATTCAGACCTGTTGTTCCGGAGAAAGCTGCGGTGAAATCCCATCTGTGTGTAAATGCTTGGGAAAGCCTGGATAAGCAGTGAATTGCCAAAATTAAATGGCACCCAAAGCTGTCCAGAATTCTCCTCACACCAGCTGGGTTTCAATTTAGTCCTGAGCATCTGACGCCCACTTTGTGCAATGGGAGAACCGATTGCATGTTTAACTGAGCCTGTTAAATGTGCAGAAATGGACGAATCTGTGTGGGGAGATTCTGAAGCAAATGAGTGGCTTATTCAATATTGGTATCTCAGGTAGGTATGACAGCAGAAACTGTGCCAGAAGAGGGAGAGCTATAACATTTACAAGCTTGTGTATACATTTGAAATAAACTTTTCAAAAGGAATGCCTCTATTTTGAGGATTACCATATACCGCAAAGGACCCCAATGGGTATTTGTGTGAATACATGCATATTTTGTCTTGTGTATTTTTCTGCTCTTTTTGCAAACACAGATGTGCAAGGCACAAGTAAACATGCACTTCTGATGTTTGCTTCTCTCATCAATTAAGCCAATGACTAAACACAACACAAACGCTGTTGGAAGGCTGCATGCACCAATTATCTTCCAGAAACTACCCTGTGTCATGGGTACGCGCAGAGAAATGTGAAGTCATCAGAGGAGAACAGTATTATGACAGACTCTCGGTTAGCATTCATATCCAGTGTCCAAGAATGATCTTTGTATAATGTGTCTATTCTTCCCACACAATACTCATCATCAAGAGCGGAATAGCTCCAATGCTAATATGCAAAGCACAAAGCCCGCACAAGTGATAAAAGACAATAAGATACCAAAACAAGCACAAAGGTTTGAGTGCAAACAGCTAAATTAAAGTGAGGAATGGATTAGAGGAGGAAATATTACTAATTTTATTTGTTGTTTGTTTGCCTCTAACACCTGTTGATTGACATCCAAGGAACAACCAGATGAATCCGTGCAGATGCATCTGACGGAGCCTAAGAAGTGCTATATTTCCTTTGTGAGCACACAATAAGTTTAAAGTGCCTCCATGTAACTTTCCTAGTCAGCCAGTATTCATCGATCCTCCTGTTGAGACACCATCAGACATGGAGGCCTGCTGGTGTGCTCTCAGACTGGCTATGTATGTAAGTGTTGTGTGAGCATGCCAGTGGTCAGGTTCATACCTCGCATTCCCGAGAGCCTGAGATTGTGTAGGTGCAAGGTCCAGAGCCATTGACGAGCATGTCCATGGCCTCAGAGTTTGTCGGCTTGTAGTCCACATAATACTCCTGCAGTGGAGAGCTCAGGGTTTGCTCCGTCTCTCTAACTTTCTTGTGGCGTTTGCGGGCTGCAGCTGAGTGCTCCTGCAGTTGCTTAACACTGCTGGGATAACGCTTCCAAGACACGTAGATCACCAATAGGATCATTGCCACGGAAAGAAAAAGTGCAACGCTTCCGGCGACAATTTTGTGAAAGGACACTGGTTCCATGTCTTGATCTGATGGAGGTGCTACAGGTGGGGTATTAGCTGACATTGTGGGGCTTAAGTTGGACCCGTGTCTTTTCTTTTCAAAGTCAGTTGGCAAAACAAGGATGGCTGGGTGATGGTCAGTTTGGGCAGGAACATTGAATTTGGTTGGAGAAATACTTGCCGAAAGCGTTGTCACCTGACCGGATTGACATACGCCAAAGGCTTCTACAGCATCCATCACTTTCTCACCTTGGGCTTTTTTTGGGGAGGCGCAGATCATGGTGGTTTCCTTTGCTCCTCTGAAGTTCCTCAGCCAAACCACCAGAGGACAGATCCCGGGGCCACAGTCCCATACATTTCCAGCTAAACTAATAGTTGTCACGGAGACCCAGGCATCGACCACTTCTTGGGAAACATTGGTCAGCTTATTGGAATCCAAATTGAGGGTTTGCAAGTTTGGCAAACATTGGTAAACTACAGCATCTACCTCTGTTAGATCATTCCCTGACAGATCCAGTTTCTGGATGGAGGCCCAGGTCCAGGTCAAGCCCTGGTTCATTGAGCGGATGCGGTTCCACTGCAGGTACAGTGACCGGAGGTTGTACAGTCGTGGGAAGTGAGAGAAATTTATCTTTGAGAACTGATTATGCTCTAGATGCAGCTCAGTGAGCTTGACCAGGCCTGAGAAAGCATTACGAGTGATACTGCGCAGGCGGTTGTAGCCAAGATCCAGGAACTCAAGATTTCTGCAATCTTGAAACAGACGCATCGGTACAACCTTCAGAGAGTTTGAGCGTATGTGAAGGCTGAGGAGCTTGCGTAGGCCCTGAAACTGCCCTGGCTGCAGAGCTTGCAGTTTGTTGTATGAGAGGTCCAGATTTCGCAGATTGGGGACGGGATGGAATGTGGTATTATGAAGCGACGTGATCTTGTTTGAACTCAGGATCAGTTCTTTTAGCCGACGAACCCCCTGGAAAGCCATCCCATCAACGGAGGCAATGTAATTGTGGTCAAGGTAGAGCCAGATGAGGTGGTTCAGGCCTACAAACTGGCCGGCTCTTAGACTGGCTAGGCTGTTGTAACGTAAGGACAGACCCTCGCAGCCACCAGAGAGGTTCTTGGGGACATCGCGGAACGCACTCGACTCACAGTAGACAATTTTGCCATCGCAGCGACAGCTCTTGGGGCATGGGCGTTCACTCAAGGATGGATTTGCGGCCAGCCACACCTGCATGAGGAGTTGCACCACTAGCCAGCGATGCCGCAGAGCAGAGCCTGTAGAGAGAGTGAAGACAAGGGGGAAAAACATGAGAAAAGAAGATGTGCAGGCTGCATCATTAATCAATACATTATATATCAAATTGTTCCATCAGCTCTAGTTGTCAAATATCTTGTAACAATATTCAACAATTTCCTTTCCCTTCTCTAGGAGGCATCTCCATCCCATCTAATCTGTTAAAGAGATTATTAGGTGAGAGTGCACCTGGCAAAAGAATGCATGTTGCCACCACACGTTAACGTTTCAGATTGCAAATGTGATCAGGTGGTGATACAAAATGACTGAGGACTGTGGAAAAATGAAGAAGGGATGTAAAGGTCAAGAGGATTATTATCAGTCACAACGGTATCATCTCAAAATGGGGAGAAAAAAATATCTCACTTAAAGTTGAACTCAGACTGTCACGCGCTGCATTACCACACCTCATCTTAGGTGTCTGTCCATACCACAAATGTATTCCACCCTGTTTTGAAGTCTAGCACCTTACTACTTGATGCACTGGCTAATGCAATCAAACACCTTTTTGTGAAAGATCCTACTGGACCGTTGTTTCTTTGACCTTTACTCCTGTGGCATAAACCCAAGAGGTGTCATCCCTAGCATAACCAATGCTCATCGTAATGCCAGCACCCTCGGTGAAACAACTTTTCATGCTTACAGACAGAATGTACACAGGGACAAAAACATCTCCTCCAGTAAATCTGTTGATGACACTTAGCTGTGTGAAAGCTTTTGCATGCGTAAGCTTCCTTGGTGCTGCAGCTCAAGAGGCACAAGCAGGGTCATTACACGCTACTCCAAGTTTAGAGCGAGTTCAGCAAAGCCAGACAACATTAGGGTTGTCTGGCTTCAGGGTTCAGGTCTGGATGTGAGAGTAAAAAGTGAAAAACATCCTTTTAAACTGTTGAATATAAAAGATAAATGCTGCAATCATTTGGATTCTGAGCATGCCTGGATCTCAAGAATAAGTTTTTAAAACTAAGTAATCTGTACAAGATGAATGTAACATTCCAAAACACTGTACTATTTTGCATCTTATATATGCATGTGTCGTTCTGGTGTAGCGAGCTCAGTTTTTCTTTTCTTTTGTTTTTAACAAAACAATGTGTATATAACAATACCTTCACCTCTAGTTCAATTCTCAACACCACTGTATTTTTATCTGATTATATCACTATTGCAGACTCAAGCCATGTTCGACGATGCAGTTATAGTTAAGAGAGGAGTGAGAGTAAGACTGACTGTAGCTCGTTCGTCCTAATTTCCACCTGACTTTGCATTCAGCAGTCAACAAAGCCACCATGACATGAGCAGCAAATGCAGAAAAGTGAAAATGCTGGTTTTCACTATGCAGAAGGAACACACAAGAGAGAGAGAGAGAGAGAGAGAGAGAGAGAGAGAGAGAGAGAGAGAGAGAGAGCACACGCACACCTGTGACGTGTTTGTAACTATATGAAAATCATTCCCGACTCTGTGCGGCGAATTCGGTTGGAAATGTGGTCAACTTGCTTGTGCCGTGATATGGCTACTAGTTCCCATGTGAGACAGAGTTGTTTCCATTACAATGGTTCCCCTTTGCAGGAACACTAATGACCTGTCATTAAGATGCATTGATTTCTCCTTGGATAGGTGGTATGGGGGATTTACTCCTTATATGGTTCTCTCTCTCTCTCTCTCCTTCTGCTTCTTCTGAAAGGCAATATCATTGGTTCAGAAACAGCTAGAGGTCTTGTGTGTTGTACTGTGGTGATGAGATGAATATGTCAGGGATCACCAGTGGTTCACACTTCTTAATTGGACTGGAAACATGGTGCCAGCAGTGTCTTGGGAAATCTCTGCGCTAAAATAGCAATTGATGCGTAATATATTGAACAAATCTTTGATTAGCTGAAAAGGAATTGTGTAGAGAAACTGAGAGGGTGGAGTATGGGGATGCGATTGGGATTGTTTACTCTTTGCGCAATTTGTACATCAAAATCATTTGGTATGTAGAGGGGGAACAGCATCATGCAACATATGCCATCCAACGTAGCCATTTTGTTCCATGCCAAGCATCTGCTGATCCCATATGGGCACTGAATGCTTGTGTGTGTGTGTGTGTGTGTGTGTGTGTGTGTGTGTGTGTGTGTGTGTGTGTGTGTGTGTGTGCACGTGCGCATGCATGTCTGTGTATGTGCATATACTGTGAGTGTGAGAGAGTCTGTTTCCTGAGAGATTTTTCGTTAGTCTTTACAGATGGAAGATATCATAAGACCACCAAAATGATTTGTGTCAGCGACTGATGACGCAAACACATATCTGTTGTTCCCTCATTAGGCCTGCCTCATGTTACATCTCCATAATTGCTGCGGCACTTTGCTACAGCATGTATTCAACTTTTATTCTCAAGTTTGTCAAGCTCATCTCAACTTATCTGCACCTCAGAGACTGAAAGAGCACGTAGAAACACAAAATATTAGAATAAACATGGGAGTGAGGAGGTTCTCTCTCGCCATGTTTTTCAAATTTTGGGCGCCTTGGAATCCGGTCCCAGGAGAGGGATGGAACAAAGTGCCGCAACGGCTTTGTTTCACATGTTCATAATGGGCTGGGCTTTATTTTATGCAGCTGTGCCTCTTTCGCCTTTTCCAGATTGAGCCTTCCTCAGACGGAGACCTGCTCACCTCCCTGACATTGAATACGGCTTAATGAGCGCCATGTTCGCTAATGGTTCCTTGAGACATTTTCCTCTCTGCTCCCACGCTCTTGGCAGAACACAAGTCAACCCCAAGTATGTCACTCCAGAGGAGTTTCCACTTCTATTACTTCTCGTGGCCTGATGCGATAGTCATAAGAATTTCTTGGCTCAAAGACCAGTTACTGCAGGATCTTGATCATTAGGCTTTCATTTAATTGACCCCTCCTCCTTTTTTTAATAAGAGTTGTATCTATTTTCATCCCAAATTTTTCTTTGTGCTTTTTTTGTTTCTAATATTGTACAATGTATCTGTGCAATTAACATCTAAGAGTTTCACATGTACGGCTCTCTCCTGTCCTTGTTGAACTCACTGAACAAGTGAACCTTAGATTGTCTGACACTAGCTGTGCATCGCTTACGTACGTACCACAATGCCCTGCTGCCCTGAAAGCAAAGGGAAATGGCTATTTCTGCCACTCAACCCCCGCCCGAGCAGAGACTAAGAGCACTTAACTGTTGACCAAAAATAAATTTTACTAACTTGGGGTAGCCATGGAGTAGCCAACTCCTGCACTTTGTGCACACAGGAGCATGTCCTTACTGCCTGCCTCCTCTCATCGACAAATCTGACACCAAATGAGAATTGTCCGCTCATGACCACAGAACATCCCCTTCATCTCTAGTTATCTTGACAGGTTTCAGAGGCATTTTGAGAATTTTCCCAGCTTTTCACTGAAACGAATTGAGCAATAATGCACATCGGGGAAAAGAGCAGTTTCAATGGGAGGCCTAAAATTGATTTTTTACACACGATACATACACAAACACTTCCATCTCAGCCTCCACACATACTTAATATACACACATGCATGCATTGACAGTAGGTTTTCTTTTTGCCTCTTGTCTGATTCCTGATTTCCCTTGGCAGCAACAGTTCCACCCTGGTGGAGTGATGGCGAATAACCAATCAGCCTCTACCCCTCAGTGTACTGCAGCAGAATAGGTCCGTCCTTATCAAACCTCCGCTCCAGTGTCTCTGTCTTTGCGGCGCTTAATTTTACCAATGTGGGATTTGCGAATGCCCACCAAATTACTGACAACTGAAGCACAAGCCTGATGCCATCTTGATACAGGAAATCAGGCAATGAAGGAAGTCCAAGAATCTGAGAGGAAATTATTTGCTGTCTGCTGCTGTATTACATATGCAACTTCTGTTGAAGTGGTAGTAATGTAGAAATCAAGACCCACAGCAACACTCACGCCTGGACTGCTGAATTTATCACAACAGAGCAGGAATTACATTAAAAACCATAATAAATGACATATCCCATTATCTGGGGGAATAATCAGTCTACTCTTTCAATTTGTTTACAACACAGGCTATATCATTTCTACTTTTAATGCAGATTTAATTCACTTACTAACATTTGAAGACATTGTGTACATTTCTCATAAGCTCTACGGCCCATTTAGTGTGACGAAATCAAATGATTCACATGAGAATGTGAAGTTTTGCCTGGACAAGTGTGTTTGCACTTTTACATCCCTGACGTAACCTGACATTCCCGGCACACTATGTTTTCCGAGTGCAGACACCAGAGGGTCATCAGCTGGCTATGGGGCCGAGATGAACTCTTCAAAATAACTGTGCAGTGCTTTCTTTTCAAACAACACTGTTTGGTTCAAAGTATGTTTCCATGCTTGCCATGGCTACGTTTACCTTGGCAAAAGGCAACAGTGCTCTGTGGTGTGTGAAAGAGGCAGTGGGCTTATCACCACATTTATCCGTGAGTTCTGCCCGTGCAAATCTAAATGCAGCAAATTCTGTCTTAGTGTTCTGGCCCATGAAACATAAGTGCACCGCATTCTTAATGAAGAACATCACAGTCAGCTGCACCTCTGGATAAGCACAGGTAGGCTGCTGCTATTGTCACAGAATTGTCAGCAATAGCATGGATGTTTTGTTTTTGAATTGGCAATATTTTTTAGTGCTGAAACCTCTGCTCCATGCTGCAGCTTTTTGCTTGTGACCATCAACGAATTGCTCTTAAGGAAAATCAGTCTGAGATATTGTTAGACCGTATATGGTTATTTTCGTCTGAAAGTGCATAGCGGCTGTACTCCTCCAGCCTGTACAGTATTATGGCTGTTGTAGCTTATATTGATGTGGTGCAGTCACCCACGGTGGGTCAATATATCATGCAGGTCCCACAATTAATGGCACAGCACCACTAGTGAACTTGGTCATCTGTATAGGAGTTAAGAATGGCTGAGGTCATCAAGTAACCTCAGACAAAATTGTCAACAAGATGATTGAGCAAATCTTGATATATTAATGTTGAAGAGAAACCATAGCAACCCCCCCCACACACACACACACACACACAGACACACGCAGGGGGAAGCATACTTTAATGCTTGAGAGAGACGGTGAGAGATGGAGAATATGTGTGTGCGAGAGAGAGAGAGAAAGAGAGAGAGAATGGGGGAGGAGAGCAGAGAGGGAATGGAAACGGGGGCAAAATGTTGACTTTCGCATCCTCATGAACAATCACGGACTCTCCCACAAAAGGGGGCATTCACACATTAGGGCCACCAAATAACACAAAGTGGGAGAGTGAGAGGAGTAATTGTACGTGGGCGCAGTTGTATGATGAGTAATGTGTACGTGCGCGCGCGCGCGTGTGTGAGTGTATCCTCTACACACTTGCAGGTGCAAATGAAAACGGCAAAGGCTGACTCCACCAGAACAGTTGTGTTTTTTGTGGTAATGTGTCTTTCTTTTTATTGAGGATCGCCTTCCTGCTATCTACATGACAGCTGAGCCAGTCGCGATGCTACGACATGATTCGTTCGCCAGTCTGACGTACAATAGATACCTCTGCCGCTCCGGGCACTGAAAAGTTGACTGGCATCCAACATTTGCCGCGATTAGCATTCCGATCCATATCAACCAGCCAGCCAACCTAAGTAGACCGGGAACGGGGGGGGGGCGAAAAAACAGTCGTCACAAACGGGCTCGTTTGCCTTGTGGGCGATTCGGGAGCAAATCCTCACGCGTAGAATTTCTTAAGTAAGTCCGCTTACTACCCGGTACACCCACCGCAAGGAAATGGAGGCAAACGTGGCAGCTTTGCAGAGGAATACAGTGCAAGCTTTGCAGCTGCATTCCTCAAGCTGCCCCTCACCAAACAACGGCAAAACGAAAGACACCTCGTTAGATTGGAGAAGGACGCGTGGGCTCGAGTGACTATCTCAGAAGGAAAATATCTAATTCCGATGATTTCGTATCCCCACTCCAAACGCAGGTTCTCCCTCGGGGTCGATATCTTGAGTCCGGGAAAGGGTGGGACAAATGAAGGCAATGATTTTTTCCCTTGAGGTTCAGGGGTTGATGGTGATATCAAAAACAAGAACTTACCCATATCTGCCAATCTGTGAACTCCAGCCTACAGGTTTAAATGGCTTCCAAAGCGCGACATCCGAGTCCGCATTACGCGCTCTCCACAGACAGGTACCGTACTAATCCGCTTGCGAGGTCTGTCGCGCGGCGCAGCAGCCGATTCCAATATGCACCTGCCCGTTACTATCCCAGTCCAGGAGGTCCAATCCGTTTTAGTTCTGCGCTCGAAACCGCTCAAATGAGCCGTAGCCAGTGTCATTTACGACCAACTCCAGGGTAAAAAAAATTGAGCACAATCCTCCTCTCAAAAGTAACTATCCATGAATTTCAGCGGAGAAAGCCCCAGGAAACGTTCTGCTTAAGTTAGAGATGAACATGGGGCTGCAGCAAGCACCGGCGACAACGAAACCACATCCAAGTAATTCATGTCAGTCTGGGCACACTGGTCACGATTCTGGTAAATTCCGTTCGCAAACTTCACCAATAGCTAAGCAGGATGCAAAAAATGCGTCGTAATTCTCCAAAGAAGTGATGAATCTCCAAGAGGTTCCTCTCCCTCCGCCGAGTAATAGCCCCCGAATGGCTTCGTGTGCTGACGGATGCTCGATCAGATCCGCGCATGGCGCACTGGAGGAGAGTGACGGCAGATTGTCCACGAAGACTCCCCGCCAAAAGCCGCCAACAGACACTGTGACGGATTTACCAAAATATCCAAGCTGCTTTTTCTTTCATGTCACTGTTCCCCTTCGATGTCGGCGTCGATCCCTCCGAAGCGCAGCGACGTTGATGATCGCTCCTGCAGCTCAGCGTAACTTTATCAGGCAGAATCGGAATGCCCTCTTCTGGTGAGAGTGCGACCCGGGAGCTGATGGAGTGTGTTCATATGCGCAAGAATATTCCACAGGTGAAATAACATCGTATCCGTCTGCCACGGCTCAGGGATGCACGGACGGCAAAGGAAACCTCTCATCCAAAGGTGGCATCTGCTGCTCCCGGAGGGGTGGCGGGGTCAGACAGGATTGTATGCAAGCGTGCGTGCGTGCGTGCGTTTCAGTGTGCTTGTGAGTCTCTGTGTGTGTTTTACTGTTGTTGATTTGTGTACTGTCATAACATACTGTGATTATTAGCCCTTGTTGATTGCACCCAGCAGGCTTCTCTGTATGGACTGGTTGTATTTTGTGAATGGGTAAAACCTCCCTCCCTCGGGGCCTCTTTCACCTAATACCCACCTCATTGCCCCTAAACACACAAACGAAATTGCTAACAAAAAGTGTTTTTGGTATGCCTACCAATGTCTGTCCACCAATAATCAGACTGACTGAGCGGGGCCCTCCACTGTGCGAGTAGAGGCGTCCATGTGTCAGGCGCTGTCCGTGGTGCTGAATAGATCATCGCATAACAAATTCCAGCGTGTCTTAGCGTCTCACATATTAATTTAAGAAGTATGGTCCAGACGGGCGATGCCAGATTTCAAGACACTGAGGCCATGACCAGAAATGTGAATTCATCAAACCACTTAGTGACTTAACTGGTAGAGCTATCAGCACTCTCCGCTGACCTGCTCTTCCAGTGCATGCAAAGAAGAAAAAGGAAAATGGAGAAAAAAATAATAATCTGAATATTTAACATGCCGAACAACAGAGCTAAATTTTAAAGTGTTATCTTCCACTTGCTGGGTTTATACTCAGACTGCACATTGTTATGTGGAAGTGGAGCAAGTAGTAAAATTCTGACATGCTCTGTTACCAAGTTAAAAGAAGTCCAACAAGAGAACAGTATAACAAAGAAAGATTAAGGTAGATGAATACTAAATGTGCAATTTTAGCTCATGTTTTCTCGGCAATGTTTGGATGCTCCAAAATACATAAATGCACAAACAAAAAAAAAGTGGTGGAAGAATGTTGACGGCCAGTGGCCCATACTGGGTACACCTCTGAATATGGAGCCAAGAATCCTCCACACCATCCCATGACTTGGGAATTACGAGTGCTACAGAAAAAAAAGTGTTCTGTGTCTTTCTTCTCCCACTTTCAGCTTTTTATCTGTTGGATCTGGTTCAACAGTCACTGACCATTCTGCTGATACTACTCAAACAAGTAATCTACTGTTGATTATGACAATGGAGACCTAGTCAGGCTACAGCCATGGTTTCTTTTGTCAGGATGTAGTTTACCTGCGTATCATAAAATTGATTTAAGAACTGATGACCCAGCTGACGCACTAAATGATTTTTGGTAGACACATGAGGCCTTGAACTGAACAGTTTTCTCTTTTCAAAAATGTTTTTTGTGCTTTACCATCACAGTTGAACATCACCGTTGTGCCTATTTGAGTTCTCACAAAGATAATTTGTGTTTGCTAGGCAACAAACAAGCAAAGAAAATAAAGTAAACATGAATTTTAGAACACCTAATGTGCACCAGTAGAGTGTGCAGTGGAAACAGATGGACAGTCTTCACACACACTCTTAAAGTCTCCCACGGTGCAACCAATGAATGTAACTGCTCCCACCCTGTTATTCTAAACACACTTTTATGACTCAAAGTGACCCACCGTAATGACAGAGGAGGCTGACAGTGTGATGTGGTGACGTTGCCGCGCTGCTGAGCGTATTGTCTGTGTTCAGTCTAAGTGATTCTGACAACAGAGGGAACCTCACTCTGTCTTGTCTCATCTCCTTGGTGAGAGCTGGCATTGTTCTGTCCTGCCCGTGTTCACATTAGAGAGGGACTTGTTCTGTGTAGTGTTCCTCTCCTTCTCCATTTCCTCTGATCTTAAGCCCGCCATAATCATCTTAACCTGCCTCGAGGCAATTTCCAACCTGACACAGAGTTTCACCTATGAATGTGAATCATGGCACAAATGCCCTGAGACAGCTCACGGAGAGTAGCTAGAGTGAGGAAAAAACCTTCATTACTCACCTTTGCTCGTTTCCTTAAAAAAAGAAAAGAAAAAAAAGAAAAACAAAGATTTGCACGCAAAGGGAAAGCTGCCATTACAGTTCTATGTTTTGCAGGTTACCTCAGTTAACCTTTCCCCTAGAATAAGATCCAATCTGGAGGGCTGCTTCTGAGGCAATCTCAATCCTCAGGTACAGAGGAAGAGGGAGAGGAAGAGGAAGAAGAAGAAGAAGAAGAAGAAGAAGAAGAAGAAGAAGAAGAAGAAGAAGAAGAAGAAGAAGAAGAAGAAGAAGAAGAAGAAGAAGAAGAAGAAGAAGAGGAGGAGGAGGAGGAGGAGGAGGAGGAGGAGGAAGAAATTGGTGATCACACATGTTTTATACTGTCCAGGGTAAAGTGTCTGCTCAAGGGCACCTTGGCACTGCCGGGGAAATAGAGATGGCCCACTACATCCACCAGTCCACCTCATTCCTCTTGGTCAGCTCTGGACTTGCTCTGGCCATCCTCCAGTTCACAAGCGGAGTCCTTATGGGCTTAGATGGGATGAAGCAGCTCTGTTCAAACTCGCTGTGTATATCAACAGTGTATATTGCATATATTAACATTGGTCGTTTGTGCCAGCTGTGAATGTGGCCATCATGAAGTTCACACTAGGAATGGTTTCAGAATCCCAGAGTTCAGTCTGTTAATGTGGCACCATCCTCATATTTGAAATCACATATCACATACACAAACAAATCAGTACCATGGTACAGTCTTGGTGTGTGAACAGTATAACATGACAGATGCAATGTGAAGTCTTGCTTGGAAGAGTGTGTATCAAGCATTTGACCCCATCTCACACACGCCCCTATTCACACACTTCCCTACACACTTCCACCCCACCTCCACTCTTCATGTGTTGTGTCCTGGCAAAGACGTGCAAGATAAGAGGTGGGCATCTGTGTGTAACTGTGCCTCGCCATCTGTCAGCCGCCCATGGGGTCTCTGTGGACATAAGCTCACATGGGTGGAACACGGGTTGGTGGATGGTCTCAAGCGTTGCCCGAGAAATTGTGCAATGCATATATCAACATTTTAATAGGATGGATGAAATAATTAGGAGATAATTAGTGATTTCATTTTTTCTTTTTTTCCTTTGCCAGGGAAAAGCATGAATGGCATACTGTCACATCTTGACATTTGTGGCGCAAGGCAGTCCCGCAGGAGTCAGGCAGTGGGAAGAATTGGACCTAGCAAGTTTCATGTCTCGTTTCTGTCTCTCATAGTTTTTTGTCTGGTAGATGGGCGACAAGAGGGTCAGAGGATGAGCCGGGATGGATGTCCACTAATGTCCCTGTAAGCTGGGCAAGAATCTACATAATGCCATATGATAAAGATCTATAAACCCGCTACGATCAATGAGGTCCAATTACAAGGCCGCTTGAGTTTCTTATCTGCACGGGTTTAACTTTGTGCCGCCCCTTGTCCTCCACTTTCATTAAACCTCCAATGTGATTAAGGGAGCTGATTGGCACAACTTAGAGATTATCGTTTGACCCAATCACAGCTGGCCACTATACTATTGTGCTCAAAGACACACGAGAAGCATCCTCAAGGACACAAGTAACCACAAGGGGGTAACAACAAATACATTACATCTAATCTCCGGAATGCTGTGCTTTTACGTCCTTTGCTAAAAATGAAGGCATAGGCAGCGAGGTCACACCCACATTCCCACCTTATTATTGATTATCGCTATTGGCCTGTGGGAAAGAGATGGTGGATGTTCTTTTGTTAAAGCGCGTTCAAGTGTGAGAGATGTACCCCTGTGCAAGGTTGTAGCCCTGAGCAGTACCGAGGTTAAAACACAGAGTTGCTATTGGCCGGGATGATACAAACACGTACAACAGACAATCCTTCGCATACGTGTACCAACACAAAAAACACACATTGACTGCAAAAAAAAAAGCACTTTTGTCCAGCTTGACCCCCTCCCTTTCTCTCTCTCTCTCGCTCTCTCTCTCGCCCTCTCTCTCGCTCTCTCT
Source organism: Carapus acus (assembly GCA_900312935.1). Classification (NCBI taxonomy): domain Eukaryota; kingdom Metazoa; phylum Chordata; class Actinopteri; order Ophidiiformes; family Carapidae; genus Carapus; species Carapus acus. The sequence goes on along the minus strand of OMPJ01015282.1, from coordinate 103 downwards.
CTCTCTCTCTCTCTCTCACACACACACAAACACACAAACACACAGACACACACACACAGAAACACACACACACACACAGACAAAAGACTCCTGCCTAGTGCTT
>OMPJ01015281.1:0-10777 GCA_900312935.1 Carapus acus | reverse complement strand
ACACAAGCCCAGCATCACAATGACACACTGCAGTGAGTGGGCCATTGTCTGTATTTACAAGAGATCACATGCTTACACATATTACGCTTGTTTCTTATACGTTGATGAACCTTGAGTACACACGAGAAAAAGCAAAACATCAACTGAAATACATTTGTATAACCAGGGAGGAAAACTATTCAATTATAATTAGATTTAACTTAAGTAAACAAGAAAGTAATTGATTGATTGTTTAAACTCTCCACTAAGACAGGAGCGTTTTTGTGTACTCTGTTTATATGTCCATCACAAATACTTTGTGATAACAGTGAATCCATACTCATGGATTCAGTAAGTTTCAAGTAAGTAAGTTTTTCATAGTATTACAAAACTTTCATATTTTAGTTATTCTTCTCCTGATTCTCAGCGTTATTGTTAATAGAAATAAGAATAGTTGTTGCCGTTGTTGAAGCAGGATTTAAATGATGGGTGTGGTGGAGATGAATAATAATTGTAACTATTACAATTATGATTATGACTCCCACTTCACAGTCCTCTTTTTATTGTTGTTGCTTTAGCGGCAATAGCAATAGATACTTAATTGTATGTAAACACAAATGAGACAAACAGTAATGAAAAACAATGATACTAGTATTGCAAATTACAATTACAAGATACTAAATAGGTTCTAAAATAAGATAAATAGACAGACAGACATGATAGATAGAGAGAGATTAAGAGAGAGAGAAAGAGAGAGGGAGGGAGAGAGAGATGACTGAACTGAACTTGACCTGCTTTGTGTGATATCAAAGGGTTAAGAGGTTCACCCCATTTCCTCACACACACACACACACACACACACACACCAAACCAGGCACAGAAACACTTCATCAATTATTACTGATATTGTTTTGAGTAGCAAATATGAAATTGTTTCGTCATACACATTGTTTTATAATTTTTTGGATTTTACTGAACCCTAGTGTTGATCCCATACCCGTATAAGAAATGAGAAGGAGATCCACCCTGCACATGTACTGCATATGCATTTTTTGAGAAATGGTCCCTTTTCCTCAATTCTTTGTTTGTGATACTGTTGATGATTTCCTCTTCTTTACACTTGGCCTCGAGCTAACTCACACACACTCTTGCACACTTAATTTTTCTCTCTCTTCTTTAAGGAAGTGATCAGTCACTTGCTGAGGGCAAAAAAAAAACTGTGAACTTGCAATGAACTCTTAACCTCTGAGTGACCTCAGAGCAAGAGGAAAAAAGAGAAGAGGAGATGAGACAGGGTGGGGGAAGAGAAATGGGAAGGTGAAGATGAAAGCATGACATAATCACAGGGGGAAAAAACGGAAGATCAGAGAGAATGAAACGGTAACGTCAGACAACAATGTAGAGGAAAGGAAGACAAAACATGAGAAGAATCGAAACTCAGGAGGATGACGGGGACATTTGTTCCGGGATTGGTCATGGCTTGGTGGAGGCTCAACAGAAAACACAGGGTGAAACAGTGCGATGACACAAAACTGAACAAAAGGGGGCAGTGTTGGGACAAAATGCAGCACATGGGGTTGTGCATGGAGAGTGATGGTGGGTGTGGAGAGGGAGGAGCTAAAACAGACCTACGTCAATCTCATGTTTTTTTTTCTTTTTTCTCTAAAAATCATTGGTTCATTTCATTGGATCTGCTACACCACATTCTGGTGAAATACAGTGCCATGTGTATGAAGCATACATGTGAATGATTATTGTGATGCAAAAATAATAATCCTCTCAAATACCACCCTTTTAGCCTGCACAATATGCTCAACCACACCTACCCATATACAGTATGTGTGTGTTTGTGTGTTCAGCTCTGTAACCACTATTCACCAGACGCCCCATTGACTTGGAGTCTGGGTTTCGGCATACGACCACTGGGAGGCGACCAAAAGCTACAGGCTCATAATTCAGGTGTGGGAAAGGTCAAATATCTGGACAGGGCTTTCCCACCATGGCAAGAGAAGAAACACAGGGGTGACAGGCTTGTGTGGGCTTAAGTATCAAAAAGAGGCACGACACACAAAACGCTGATAACAGATCTTTGAAGACTCCACCCTCAGGCTAACATCGCTGCTTTCCAACTGGATGATAACAAGCATTTAGGATTTTGGGGAGGTTTGTATGGCTGTGATGCTGTCTGGAGGTCAAAGAGCAGGTCATTGCTGGGTCATGGTGGTGTCATATGGAGGTCACTGCAGGGCCACAGTGGGGTCATGGTGAAGCCGGCTTTGTACTTCATGCCCATTTATTACTCGAAGAATATGAGTGATTCTTAACTTAAAAATGTTGAGAATTCTCAATTCATGAATCATTGCCTCAAACAAGGTTCCCCATCTTGGCAGCCTGCAAGTAGTGTTAAGGATACATGTTATGATATAGTGGGACTGAGGAGATCCTCAAAGTATTCCTAGAAAATCGATCATCGACCTCCAACCTAGGGCGTCCTGGTGCCAAATGCACTGATGGACACCCTTATGTTCTACCATGTTGTCTGTTATTGACAAACTGTGACTAGCACAGAAGTCCAATAACTGTGAGTTACAATGATGTCCAATGACAAAACACGGCTCAGTCCACTGGCATGTCTTCCACAGAGGAAGCAGAGGCTGGGGTGGATTCGCTCATCACCCGAGCTGAAGACACCGAGGTGGTTGACAAGCTCCACGGTGGCAAGGCCCTGGGGTTGGACGAGATCCGCCCTGAGTACCTCAAGTGTCTGGATGTTGCAGGGCTGTCATAGCTGACACACCTCTGCAACATCGCATGGCAGACGGGGACAGTGCCCCTGGACTGGCAGACCGGGGTGGTGGACCCTCAAGAAAGGGAACCAGGTAGTGTATTCCAATTACAGGGGAATCACACTCCTCAACCTCCCCGAGAAAGTCTATTCCAGGGTACTGGGGAGGAAAATACGGCCGATAATTGAAGCTCAGATCCAAGAGGAACAATGCGGGTTTGGTCCGGGCCGTGAAACTCTGGACCAGCTGTGCACTCTCCGCAGAGTGCTGGAGGGATCATGGGAGTTTGCCCAACCAGTCCACATGTGCTTTGTGGACTTGGAGAAGGCATTCGACCGGGTCCCTCGCAGTGCTCTGTGGGGGGTGCTCTGAGAGTGTGGAGTCCATGGCCCCCTACTAAGGGCTGTGCGGTCTCTATACGACCGGAGCAGGAGCTTGGTTGGCATTGCTGGCATAAGTCAGACCTGTTTCCATTGCACGTTGACCAACGGATCAGTGCAGCTGTGGCAGTGATGCAGTCGATGTACCGGTCCATCGAGGTGAATAAGGAGCTGAGCTGGAAGGTAAAGTTCTCTATTTACAAGTCGATCAAAGTTCCTACCCTTAGCTATGGTCATGAACTTTGGGTCATGATCGAAAGGAGAAGATCTCGGATACAAGCGGCCAAAATGAGTTTACTCCACAGGGTGGCAGGACGCGCCCTACAAGATTGGGTGACGAGCTCTGTCGCTCTTTTCCGGATGCCCTGTGGGCAACTTCCTAGGGAGGTGGTCTGTGCATGTCCCACTAGGAGGAGACCCTGGGAAGACCCAGGACATGCTGGAGGGATTATGTCTCCCAGCAGGGCCTGGGAAAGTCTCGGGATCCTCCCAGAGGAGCTGGAGGAGGTGTCCGGGGAGGGAGAGGTCTGGGCAGCCCTTCTGAGAATGGTGCCCCCGCAATAGGCCCCGGATGAGCGGTGGAAAATGGATGGATGGAGGTAGGAGTTGTATTTTCTATTGTATTCATAATTGATCTACAAATAATTTGGCAGTAACAGCACTCACATGGTGCTGAAAGTGATTCTGACACACAGCTCCACAGAAATCAAGCAGATCCACCAGGTCTGCTTGCGCTGGATCCAGAATAACTGCCATGGCTATCAAATGGGCCTGATCAATTGCTGTTTGAAATCCAATGCTTGCATTGGTGCCTCAATAGCTTTAACATTTTTGTCATATAACAATTATTTTTATTGTTAGGCACATAATAGTCATTTTCAACTTTTAATTAAAAATTGATGGCAGAGCTTGACTGCGGCTTGTGCAGCACGTACACAGACAGGCACACGTGTACAAAGAGTTGCGGTTGTGAGTAGCATTGGCACCAGTCCAAAGAGGTACGAACAGATTCGCTCCACAAAATCTCTCTCTCTCTGCACACATGCATGCACACACGTGCACACACACAGACACGCGCACACACACACACACACGCAGCCAAATAATCATTCCTCCTCCTCCTCCCTCTCTTCACACTCTGGGTGACCCTGACATCTGCCCTGCACCCTCTCCATCATTGTGTTGCTATGGAAACAGTCCACGGGTAAAGCCTCGCAGTACAGTACTGTCCAGCACTGGAGTATCTGGTCAGTGTTAATCTAATTGCTTGTCCTTCTTTTTGGATCTTGTGGTTAAGTGTTAATCTACACCAGATGATTTAAAATGGTACTGTTGTTTGCAACAGCACTTTCATTTTGCACCAGAGAACTGTCCAGAAAAGAATGAACTACTTTCAGCTTTAAGGTGTGAGCGGTATTGAGCTTCACTAATAATTGAGTGCAAAGAAACACAGATTGGTTTCCTAATGTTATGTTGCACTTAATCAGCTTGATTATTTATATCCATTATATCCCTTTATTGTGTCTCTCCATCCTTTGGGTGTACCAGTGTATGATGATCAAAGAAATCACCAAAAGTTATTAACATCTAACAAAGAATGTCACTTTTATGTTAATTAAATTCTCTTGCGTGCTGGTGAGCAAGGCATTGACCTTTAGACTGGAGCTGAGTCTCGACAAGATATCATTGTTTGTGTGGGTGTCAGTGTGTGAATGTGTGTCAGCGTATGTGTGATGATGTGTGAGGAGCTCTCCTCAGTCACCGCACTCAGATAAGTCAAGAGGCGAACTCCATGTCTGTAGCACCCTCATGCACCGCTGAACAGTAGCAGTACCTATCATTAACACTTGGGGGCAACATACACTGCTGTGGAATTGAGGTTCTAAGACACGTGAGGATATGTACTTCTATTTGTTACTTCAGAAAAAACCCTCTCAGGTTCTGTCATAACTTAAGGGGGCTTTAAAACAGTTCATTCTTACATAAACTTTCATTGTAAATTAGCTACTTTTCACTCCAAGCCAACTCAACACTGGCTCTGGTTAACTGAAAACAGTTCCTAGATGAGCTCCACGATCCCCTGACAAGTGCTTGTTAGCTGACTCTGAAAGTTCAAATTGTCTGTATGGAATGTTTGCAGACCAAAGATCTGATGGCTGGATAAGCATAGAATCATAAAATAATAAACAAACCAGAAAAAAAACCACGGGAGAGGACAGGAGAGGAACGGAAAGTAGATGTGAGGAGAGGAGAGAAAAGACAGAGGCAAGGAGAGGAGAGGACTGGAACGGACTACTGGACAGGACTATAGTTCATGGAATGGACAATAGTTACATGACAAGAACATCCAAGATCACCAGAAAAAGTCACAACACAAACATTAAGATAAATTCCTAATTTACAAGGACACCACTTAGTGAGTATGTTGAGGACGCAGCTGACTATAATTTGTATTGAGGAAACAAGTCATACGACTATGCTAAGTGGTTTGTTAAGCAAATGATGATTTCCCCACAACAACATTTCTGACGGCTTATCTAATGATGGGATGGATTCCATATCGAATTTCCATTTAATACAATCCTTGAACACAAGTCTACCACCAGGACACTGACTCATCTCAGTGGCTAACTGATCACACCAATTCATGGACTGTTTGGTTACGCAGAGGATGTTAAGGTCTCTGAGCTGCTCATTACAGAGTGCATGTTTGTTTACAGATCAGAGTACAATTGGCTTAGTAAAGCAAATGCCGTATTAATTTCAAAAGATTTCCCTTAAAGACCGACCTGGCACTGAGTGGCCTGATATTCACCTGCGTAGCAGGTGTGGGGTCGGCGTGAACTCCTTAAAGAGGAGAGCAAGAGCAGGGTCTACCAGATCTTCCCCTTACAGGGTAGCAGGTTGGACTCGGCTGGAGAGTTACTGGCAGACATGCAAAACTCAATCTTAACCTGGCTTCCCCTGTATATGCTGCCCCCCCGCCGCCACCTTGCTTACTTGTTGTTGTTGTTACTTTTTGTTGTTTGCACGGTTAGAGCTTAACTTGCACACATTCCCGTCACCATTACGATTGTCATTCCACTGCAAGTACAATCAGTATGTCACTACTAAAACTCTTCAATCTCTAATCTTGAACTTGCTTACCTCTCTCTGTTGCACCAAAAACATGGTGGGGATGGCGTTTTGGCAAAATGCAATTAGCCTGGAAGGACGCAGAGATGAGGGAGCCTCTGCTGATATGTGGAGAAGAGGAGATTTGTGACCTCTCTGCAGCAGTAGCATCAGTCTCACTAGCATCCATTATGCATGTTCTCCTCGCTGTGCTCTGTTGTTTCAATGATAATGTCATCAACGTGATGACATCACGACTTGTGTCCCGAGCCGAGGAGGGAATGTGGCCCATCTGATGTGATCTGATCCTTGATCACTCATTAGTGTGGACAAGACAAATTGCCGACAGACTAAAAGGTTGGTTTTGTGGGTCAGTTTTAGCGTGAAAGCAGAATAAGTAGCACAGATGGAGTTAGCAGTGGATTATCATGCAATCTTCCACAAATACGTAATTATTCGGGTGTTGATTTGTGCATCAAACTGACATCAGCCTTTGCATATGTGCTTGTCTGCAAGAGAATGTGAAAAGGTGGAAGTGGAGCCAGTGACACCATTTGAGAGTGTCACCTCGTCTCTCCATGATTTAGGCTAAAAGAATCATCCACAGCTGTATAATATGCCCAAACACACACACTCACACGCATGCACCACCAACCCCCACACACACAATTAGCATGCAAATTAAGATCTGCTCAAGCACAATCTACCAGCCCTCCTCTTTCATTTCATCACACATCAATTTCAGCCTCACTCCTGCCACACACAAGCAAACATGAGGGCACAGAGACAAACATGCATACACATTCAGATAAAATCAACATTACACAAGCATGTAGAAAATAGACATAACAAACATTCAGAAATAAGCACGCCCATTGGCCTCTTAAACCTGTCAAAACAGAATCCTCCTACTGAATCCTCCAACTGTCGTTGCATGATGTGGAGAGAGTGAGGAGGGAAGACTTGAAGTACCGCACCTTGGGTCAGCAATTCAGAGTCATGGACAGTGTGCAAGAGAGGTGAGGAACAGAGTGTAAGTAGAGTGGCATGGGTGGAGAGGAATGGAGGGAGTGGGTTGTTATTGCCAAATTGCCGCTAGACTCAAAGAGAGGGTTTATAAGACGCTGGTGAGACCTGTCATGATGTTTGGTTTGGAAACCATGGCTCTGTCTAACGGACAAGAGGCGGAGGTGGAAAAAAGCAGATCTGAAGATGGTGAGGTTTTCTGGGTGTGACCAGGTTAGACAGGACTAAAAGTTAGCCAAAAGAAGAAGACACCTTTCTTACACATAATTCTTTTTGCTGTCTCCTGATATTTTCATGTAACCTGTGATGCCAGAGTCAACGTTAAGGAGTGCAAAGCTTAGAACATAGTCTCAGATGTGGGCCAAGCAGTAATGGGGCCAAATCAGAAATGTGAACTTGGACGGATTACTGTAGATATTTTCTCAATAGAATAGATCATCTGTAATTCAGCAATGATTGGACAACCTACCAGTGGTGTGACTGTGTCGTTGTGGGACTACATGGATTGTACATGTACATGGATTGTACATCCAGTACTCTCTCACTTGTTTTGAAGTGTTAAAATATTTACAATGTTCTATATTCTTGTTTCGTTCGCTCCTACCTTTGTTGTTATGTGTATTCTTTTCGCTGCTGGGACTTTTCCTGGGTCTGAAGGGCAATGCAAATATCAACAGACTGCAAATTTTGTTCTGTGTTGGTAGATGAAAATGTCTTGACGAAAGCAAGATGGCGGCGCGCACAGACACGGCGGACCGGTGCTCTTCGTCCCGGTGTTTTGTTTTGTAAATGCGTGTTTTATATTTACTCACCACTCCCACATTTCGCTGGGCCAATGACATCTACAGCCAGCAAGAACCACGTATCATCGGGTCCGCAAGAGCGAGGCTGCAGGGCTGGGCGCACTAGCGAGGCCACGGACTCACAGGGCTATGCTAGCGCTAGCGAGGCTACAGAGGCAGCCTGCGCTAACCAACATCTACCTCACCAATGTCAGATCTCTGGTCGATGAACTGAGTTTAGAGCTGCATTCTGCTGATTTCCCCTTTTTACCCCTTTTGAATGCACCGGGACTCATCTTCCTAATTTCATTACATAATGTGAATTGTTGCAATGACAATAAAGATTCCTGATTCCTATGTCCTTCAAACTACCTTTAAGCCAAAGAAGGATTTCAGTATCCAGTCCTCAAATCTTCCTCTGGTTTGTCTTTTGACTTCTCTGTTATCATGCAATCACCTGTCCTCTCCACTTCTTATCCTCTGTATCCTCAACTGAGACATCAGTCACAACAACAATGTCTTCAACGAAGTCTTCAGGTAAGCTAACTCTGCAGGAGAAGCTAGGTTGAGGTTTGAGGCTACAGGTGTCTGCCCCATGTAAGATAAATTACTAAGAGTGGAACTGTGATGCCCTTTGAGGTAGTCGGCAGAGTGGTACGTTCAAGTGGTGCAGGATATATTACAGAACTCAGGCTGCACGGGGTCCATTGTCAGGTTCAAGGGAACTAATAGACCCAATCGGGGTTCAACTGATATCAACATTAAATTCTGTTTTTATTTCCAGATCTGACACTTCATTTGTGTCACATGTGTCTGCCTCCCCCTGGCAGCACACCTTCCCTACCACCATGTGCTGCTGTTCAGTCAAAGTAGCCTTTTGACATGTGGGTGTTGTTGCTGCCATGTTGGACATGCCCCACTTTATCCCTGTTTTTCCCGAGTGCAGATTACTGGTGCAGATGGCTTCCATTTCCTCCCCGTTGCTATGGCCGCGACTGGATGGCAGGGTTCTGGTAGAGTCATTTCCAACCTTGTTTCGGGACATTTGTACTCCTCAAGTAAGCTTGTCAAGGGATCTCAGCAGACCGAGCTGTGTCCTCAACTGGGCATTATGCTGTCTCAACTAGGTCAAGGCCTTTCACCCATTTTTCAATGACGATATGGGGCGTTTACTGTACCAGCAACGAGACTGACTCAGATAATGACAAGAGGGAACTTTGCATGCTTGGAGAGGAGGAATTTGATGCATTTTCGAAGGACGAATGATTTAAAATGTGAGTGTATTTTTTTGTATTTGTCACGACTGAATAATATTCTGAGTTTTTGTGAATTAATTGAATAAAGTTCAACTTATATGACGTTTTTGCTCACTTCTTATATGTTTTGTCATGCACCTTATAATCCGATGTGCCTTACCTATGAAAACACATCTGTTCATTGATATTGCCTTGTAATGCAGTGAGCCTTGCGGTTCACAAAATACGGTAAATGTTTGTTGCGCAGACAGATGCTCCCTCCACACACATCTGCCATCTCAGTGTTGTGTGTTTGTGTGCGTTGGGGTTGAATGGTGGGGGTTGAGGAGGTTGAGAGAAGGTAGAGAAGGCCATCAAGTGACCACCTGTTCATTGATAAACATGTAACACACATGCACAAAAGAGACATGAGCAGAAACATTGCATTTAAAAAGACTGCCAGGCTCTCACATTGTGAGAGTGTCATTGTGTGTGTGCATGTGAGAGTGTGACGTGTGTGTTTGTGTGAGACAGAGAGAGATCTGTCAATATGACAGTTATTGATGAGACAGACCTCGGGGCAGAATACAAACCCATCCCCCAGAACACACACAGAAAAGTGCTCCAGCCAACCCTTTTCAACCAGAGAGGTGAACAAATGTGAATGTGCTGCTGGAGAAACCACAGCAAAACATTTGCTGTTCAAAACTATTTGAACTGCAGAACATTGCATCACATATTCCATCCACATGATACACAGTATATCAGAAACTCCAGCACAAAACCACAAAACCAGCTCTGAACCTCACTTCTCATCAACCACTGCTCTAGATGGTCAAAACCTTCCAGCTGACTGGTGTAGAGGAAGTCAGTTGAATTCACCAGGCCACACTGGTGTGTGTGTGTGTGTGTGTGAGAGAGAGAGAGAGAGAGAGAGAGAGAGACCTTGGAGCTGGATGGAGGCCTTAAGCAGTGAGCAGGAATGTGTCAGGCCGGTGATGAATGAAGCCGTGGAGCCCTGTGGAAAAGTGGCATCCTGGGGCTCACCTACCTTCAGGCATATATGGCCCACCTTAAGGTTCACTTAAGGTTCACATCCTACCTAAGGGCCAACCCACATTGAACAAGAAAGTAAATATGAATATTAGTTTTACTTTAAAGTGAAGTGTACTGCTGATATTAGATAGCATTGTCCACTCAGAAGGCAGGGTAGACAGACACAGACAGACATGAACACTGAATCATACATCGAGCATCCATGACTTCACATTTTATGTGTGGGTTAACCCCTGGAGGAATGGATAGTATGCTGATATGTCGACCTGCAAGTGTGTGTGTGTGTTTGTGTGTGGTTGTGTGTACGTGTGAGGGTGTGTGTGTCAATGGGTCAGAATGTTAAGAGTTGCCGAGAGGACAAGGAGAGGTCACTCCACATTGTGTCTGCAGCACTCCATGAAGAAGGCAGGAAACAGAAA